>CAIGQZ010000379.1:1114962-1130826 GCA_903798205.1 Danio tinwini | reverse complement strand
TAATAATAATAATAATAATAATAATAATAATAATAATAATAATAATAATAAATAATCATAATAAAAAACTTAATACATTTAATAATATAATAATAAAAAAAATTGTTTAGATATTTTTTATTAATTTTCAAATATATCCATTCACAAACACTATCCCTTATCAAGAATAGAACAAAACATAGCTCTCAATTTCTTGAGTCTACAAAAATAATAATAATTTAACAAAAAAAAATGTTAGGTCAGGTCAGTATCCTCAGCCGTAAATAAATGGAGAACTTTTAAGCAAATATTACTGTAAGGAAAGTGATTAAATTCTCTTTTAAAATAAAAAGTTAAAAGTTTTATTGAGGTGGATTGTTGGTGATTGTATGGGTATTTTTGGCCAGATTGGGTAGGTATACACGAACAAAGGAAAATTAAGACCTGTTAAAAAAAAATTATTGTTTTGATGATTTAAGACTTTCTAAGGCCTAACATTTTTTTTTTATTTAAGACATTTTAAAACTTTAAGACCATGCAGATACCCTGGTTCAGTTGTTTCACTTTAAAGGCAATAAAAATAGTATATTCTTTGCACTAAAACTACACATTTACTGAAACTACACATAAAAGCCTAAGAAAAATGCTAATTTAAGTATACCTAGCTTGTTCAGGTGTGTTTGATTAGGATTGGAGCTAAAATCTGCAGTACACCGGCCCTCCAGGAACAAGTTTGGTGACCCCTGGTCTTCATCATAATCTTTGTTCACATAATTTAAAAAACAATAAAAATTTTATGAAAAAAAGTCTCATGTCTATCCGTGTCATATTTTGTGAGTGGAGTTGCTGTTTTTGTTATCACATTGCAAAAAATGCCTTTCAGACTTACTTTTGTCTTGTTTCTAGTCCAAATATCTAAAAATTCTTAAATCAAGAAGAATTTTCTAGACAAGCAAAATATATTGTCTTGTTTTATGTGCCAAATTTAAGTGAGTTTTTCCTAAAATAATCTGCCAATGGGGTAAGCAAAATAATCTTATGTCAAAAGTAAAAACAAGATTATTTTGCTTACCCCATTGGCCGACTATTTTGCTTGTTTTAAGGATAATTAATATTTATATTTATTTATAATATAGGACTTAATATTGGCATATTATTTCTGAAAACAAATGTTTTATGTTTTGCTTGCCAAGAAAATGTTTCTTGATATAAGAATTTTTAGATATTTGGACTAGAAATAAGAAAAGCATTTTTTGCAGTGCAGATGATAAGAAAATCGTTGATATGATATTCTCTTTAACAGCTAATTAATGACCCAAATATCCTTACTGATATTAACCAAACATTTCTGCGAATTTAAAGTTACAAAACAAATGCCTGCAGAGTTTAAGAAGTCAATCAAATCAGCCCAGAATGACTCTTTATATGGAAATCTCTCGTCTCTCAGACATTGTGTTTTGCATGACTAAAAACTCTCGATTAATTATTCAGCACAGTCAAAGCCATGGGAATCATTCGAACACAATGGCATCAGATAGAGATGTGAGACGGTGTTTCGCGCTGTAATGGAGCTCCATGTTGATTGGTATGAAGTGAGTGGTTTTGGAAAGTGTGATTTTAAAAACAGATTTGAGTGTCAAAAGCCCACTCATAATGCAGAGCTCTCAACCTCCTGCAGGCCGTTTCAGAGATCAAGATGGATTCTGTGCGTACCGAGTACTCCCACAAACAAACCCACTGAACGCTCTTTACTGTAGTTTTTGGCTCGTGGCCCATGTGATAGCCGCCAACCATGCACTAGCTGTTATTAAAGCATGTCCAAAAATAAATATAAATCAAGCTTTCCACAATATAAGATTATCTGGATTAGATGTAGATTTAAAGTGGCAGAGAAGGCACAACTGAGTCTTGAATTAGACAAAGTTTCTGCATTTTATTTTCTGGTCCACTCTAACCACACAGTCCACGTTAAATTATTTGTATAAAAGTGGTTTTATAAACAGAGTACAATATGCTTCAAATATTGTTCTAAAAGATAAAATATCATTCAGTGCAATAATCCTGACTTTGATTTTACCATTACATCATTAAATAACAGCCTGGCCTTATTGGATGTATGTCTGGTAATATTTACAGCTGGAAAACATATCGTTGTACATTTTGATAAATGCTGAAACATACAGTTTGGTTGTATTGAAAAAATACACATTTACAGGAAAAACAAATCTAAAATTTTAAGAATCTTTTATGTCGAGACAATACTTGTACAAATGCCTATTTACAATTTTATCAATAAACTATAACCCACAAAACTGTGCAGCTTTCCACCAGAATATTTGGATTTTACTAACATAGTATTAAAATAATAAGTTAAGTGAACTATCCCACTAATACCTCTAAACCTAACTATAGGCAAATACTGACACACGCAAGTTCATAACTGTATTTCCAAAAGAGGCACACAGCTTGCATTTTCCAGGATCATCAAGTTAAAAAACATTTAGGGCCCTATCATACACTCGGCGCAATAAGGCGCAAGATATGATTTGCGTGATTTGTTGCTATTTTCAGATCAGCGCAACCCTAATTTTCATGTTTTGTGATACGTTGTTTAAATAGCAAATCCATTTGCACCACTTTGTGCACTCATGGGTGTGCCAGTCTATAAAGGAGTCGTGTTAAGGCGCATTGTTGGCAAGTTGCTATTTTGAGAAACTGAACCGGGCCATTGACCAGAAAAAAGCTGGTCTAAAGTCCAGCGCAGAGCACATTAGTTATGCGCCTATGCAGGTTTAAATGCTTAATACACACAGGATGTACAGCAATACACAAATATCTTTACATATGAAAAAAAAATAAAGGATTAAAATATTACAAAAATTATTTTCTACATCAGTATTAAAAAACACTGTCTCTATGCCTTCTTCATGTGCAAAAGGCTTTTTTCAGTTTATTCATGACAGTTACCATTTTTATTATAATGTTATTGTTTTTAGTAGTATTATTTATTATATGCATATTTATATTTGTTTTATTAAAGACAAGTTTAGATGTGTTCACCTGTCGGGTTTTGGAGATGTGTTCATCAATATTTAAGGAATTTCCAGCATAAGGAATATTCATTTGGAAATTCATTTGGAAATTCATTCATTCATTCATGGAAATTAGAAATGAATTTAGTTCAGAATTTAGTTAAATAGTTTTGAAACAAATCTTTGCGCTTAACAAGCAAAATTAAATATGTAGGCTAATAGATCAGTAGATTCAGTGGAGTGCGTACAACACCGTTTCCTTACTTTATAAAGGTAAAGGAGTAAAGAGTAAAAAGTTCAGTAAAGAGAAAGTAAAGAGGCCGAATGGATGAGGGTCGTTCTTCATCTTCGCTGCAGTCAGTCTGTTTAATTGTTTTCTTGGTAGTGAAGCATTCAATTTTTCCACTTAATGCAACTGACTCTTGAAGGGTTGAGATGAGATTCTGATTGGTTTAATGCACGGTATGCTCAAAGCACACCCATAACTCATTATAAGATTAAGCCCAACCCTGTTAGACCATGCGCCACGGCGTAAACTGTATTTTTACCTCCCTAAAAGAGCAAAAGTTGATTTGGACATGCCCTTAATGCCATTGCGCCATGTGCTTTGGACCTTGCACCTAGATCGTTAAAATAGAGCCCCTAAACTTTTGAGAATGCTACGAGTGCACCGCTATTCATAAATTAGAGCTGCGGCAATAGCTTGTCAGTTTCTCATCCACTGAGAAAACGGTTGATGGTCAACTAGCAATGACAGACGCCACGGGAGTGCAAAGAGCGTTGAAAATGGCAAAGAAAACACTTTTAGACGCGATATGTGAAATGCCACTAAATTTCTGTATTAATTGCAAATATATTTTTTTTGCAATCACATTCCTATACGTACAAATACAATTTTTTTTGTGAGGTTCAGGAGGAATAGTTACATTTTAAAATGAGAAAAAATTCTGTGATGGTGCACACTTTCATTCGAGAATGCATTGGCTCAAAAAATTAATTCCACAATCTGTAACGGAACAGAAAACACCAGCAATACCAAAAGACCTGGAAAACCAAGGAAACGACTGTGGTGGATGACCAATAAATTTCTTCCCTGGTGAAGAAAACACCCTTCACAGCAGTTGGCTAGATCAAGAACACTCTCCAGAAGGTAGGTGTATGTGTGTCAACAATCAAGAGAAGACTATACCACAGTGAATACAGAGGGTTCACCACAAGATGTAAACCATTGGTGAAAAACAGGAAGGCCAGATTAGAGTTCTAAAAAAGCCTTCACAGTGCTGGAACAACATCCTAGGGACAGATGAGATCAAGATCAACTTGTACCAGAATGATGGGAGGACAAGAGTATAATGAAGGAAAGGAAATGCTCATGATCCCTAGCAGTTAAGCATGGTGGTGGTCGTGACATAGCGTGGGCATGTATTGCTGTCAATGGAACTGGTTCTCTTGTATTTATTGATGATGTGACTGCTGACAAAACCAGCAGAATCAATTTTGAAGTGATTCACACAATATTTTTTTGCTTATATTAAGGCAAATGCTTCAGAACTCATTGGACGGTGCTTCACAGTGCAGATGGAGAATGACCCTAAGCATCCAAAAGCAACCAAAGAGGTTATGAAGGGAAACAAGTAGAATGTTATGCAATGGCCAAGTCAATCACCTGATCTTAATGTGATTGAACATGCATTTCACTTGCTGAAGACAAAACTGAAGGGAAAATGCCAAGAACAGAGGACAACCAGGAATGATACCCAGTGTCTGGTGATGTCTATGCGTTCCAGACTTCAGACTGTAATTGACTGCAAAGGATTTTGTAACCTAGTATAAAAAAGTTAAAGTTTGATTTATGATTATTATTCTATCCAATTACTTTTGGATCTTTAACAAGTAGGAGGCACATATGCAAACTGTTGTAATCCCTACAGTGTTCACCTGATTTAAATGTAAATACCCTCAAATTAAAGCTGACAGTCTGCAGTTAAAGCACATCTTTTTTTTCTTATGCATAACTTTTTTTACTTGTGGTAAAATTACAGAGTGGGCCATTCAAATCTATCTACTGTCCCTCATTTTACTTTATTTCCAAGTAGACCACCGTCTAGCAGATCTAAAAGCTGGCCTTCCCTCAGACTATAGAGCTCTGCTGGGGTCCTGTACAGGAACTTGCAGCTCTCATGGGGACAATGTGGTCACCCAGCATGTTAAATACCACGACCCCGTCAGCACAGAGCAAAAGACTGAAAGAAAAACGGCCTGAAGCAGCAGTCAGCATGAAGGGGCAGGAGGTTCTTGATCACAGACTCCACTTTGGGACATGAGCCCACAGTCACAGCGTGTGCCGGGATAGAGCCAGTTACAGAGTAAAACACATTCAGATTGAGCCCATAGTTGCAGTGCGCTGAAGGACATATCGCATGATGGATGGCAGAGCCTTGTAAAATATGAATGCTGCTTTGGGACAAGTGTAGGAGACTGAGGCAGTTTATGCTCTAATGGGAAAGCAGATTGGGATGTGAAAGGCCTGAAAGTGTCTAAAAATGTGTCTGGTTTGAGTTCAGATTGTCTCTTATCATCCTTAGGGATGTAAATATCTTAATTTGCACTAGATTTTTAGATTAGAGAGAGCTAGAACAAAAAAATTGTGTAATTAAACAAATGAAAGAATGAATATTCTTTAAATGGACAATTTGAAAAGTTTGTGTTTAAAACATAAATCTTGGTAAATTTTACATTTTTTAAGTACTGTAAGTTCAGTGATGTAGCATGCACTGCACTTTAACCAATTCCTTACTTAAAACAATATTGCCTTAAAACAGTGAAACTATGTGTACACCTTTTTGACTTTGTACATGTCTGTCTGTGTCTACATGTGTAATGTGTGTTTTTCTTTCTTTCTTTAATATTATTATTTTATTTTCTTATATGTTTTTATTGTCAACATTGCTAATATTATATTGTTTTGTTTTTGGAGTATGTTGTTGTGTTTTGCACTGTCTGGAGCCAGCACCTAAGCTTTTCTCTCATTATAGTACACGTGCTGTTGCTGATGATGTGACAATAAAAGTGATTTTATTTTATTTAAACTATTTATGGCATTACTTTAGTAGCTGAAAACATTCTTTCCTGACTGTTGCAATTAGCAGTGGTTGAGTATTATGCAGAATTTAATCAACAAAAAAAATATTTGTTATTATCTTGTGATTACATTAATCTTGTAAGTACACTGTCTTAAAGGGATTGTTCATTGAAAAATGAAAAGAAAAGGTCATCATTTACTTAACTTGTCTCAACTTGTTGCAATCCTAATTGAATTTCTTTCTTCTTTTAAACACAGAAGACGATATTTTGAAGAATATTATTGATTTCCAAAATATTTAATTTTCCTGCTATGGATGTCGATGTTGGAAAATAATGGTTTCCAACATTGTTCAAATTTTTTTCTTTTGTGAATAAAATAGTCTAACTATCCTTTTAAAAAGCTGCTTGAACAGGAGAAAATATATAACAAAACAGTATACAAAAACACATACAGTACTACATATATACAATCCCCTTACTGACTCTGTTTATTATTGATGCAAGTATTTATTGATTTATTTAATGCTTATAGACACAAATAGGTTAACCACATGAAGCCAAATGTAAATTTATCGCTTTTAGATTAATAAAATATAAACCCAGCACATAGGAAAGCATATTTATAAACTGAAGACACCAGATATTCCATTTTTTTCCAGCACAGTCCCATATGTTAGCTCTATTTTCAGTATCCTGACTTATTAGGAAATGGAATCACCCTTCTGTCACTTGAAAATAGCCTAATCAACAGCAGCCAATAATGTCGCAGTATATTTTGAAGAACAAAATTACCATCCAATCACAATTCGATATCGATCACGTAGGAGTAAGGGAAGGTGGGACCTGATCATATTGCAAACCTTAGAACATTCATTAGCCAATCAGAATCAGTCATTCATTCTGTATATTCTCCAAATGGCCAAATGTCAACCATCAAAGTCCAAGTATATGTCACTGCAGCCCAGAGACCCCCAAATGGGATGGACTTAATGTACAATGTACTGATAAATGCATACACTTATCATACACAATACATGTCAATATACATATATGGGTATTTTTTGGAAACTTTTTCTACACTGGGTCACTAAAAGCAAAACTTCTTGAAAACTACTGTCAGAGTGAAGATTTCAAAAACAATGGGGCCTTTTTAGTTTGTTAGATGGTGAAACCAGCGTTTTTGGCTTGTCTACACTGTCATTTCCTTAGCGTGTTATGGCCAACATAAACAAATACTTCTGCTAATAACTGTGCTTGTTACATGTATACTTACCAACTCATTTTATATCAAAGTTGATATTTCGCCACACCATTTTGGTTTTTCATAACATTTAGTTTTTATGAGGTGAGTTGTCAGCCCAACACTCAACCTCCCATCTGGAGGAACAGGCCATACACACTCAACCATTATGGTCAATTTAGCTTACCCAATTCACCTACTGCACATGTCTTTGGACATGTGGGGGAAACAGGAGCACCAGAAACCCACACCAACACAGGGAGAACATGCAAACTCCACACAGAAATGCCAACTGACCCAGCTGGGGCTTGAACCAGCAACCTTCTTGCTGTGAGGCGACAGCACTACCCACTTGGCCACCATGACGCCCCACATGTATATTGATATGGATAACTATCCTATTTAATTTAAAAACAGAGGCATTGGAATTCAGCCAATTGGAACCAATCATAGATAACATTAGTGTCGCCTGCCCGGTTGTTGTCTATTGTGCGTCAATAGAGCCGCCATTTTAGTACAGGGTAGCGCTCCTTTGAAATGAATGCGGGACCAAGCTGTAGAGAAGCCAGAGATATACACATATATCTATAATCGGGAGTTTTCCCGGTGGTCAGTACGCAATTTTTTTTTATTACGAAATTTATAATTTTACATCACTTTTCTATATTGATGGATCAGTAACAGCATGGGCATTGCTGACAAAGAGTATGTGTTTGTGTGCATGTAAATGCATTATCCTCCCTCCAGTTAGATTTGATCTAATCCATGTCCTGAAACACACCCCCTCTCCTGCTTTCACTTCTCATTCTGACGGAAGGAGCGATTCGTTTGTGAATGAATCTCCGTTATGAACGACTCGTTCACTTAATACAGGCACCGCAGCATCTCGTTGTCATATTTCTTTTGCATTGTTTGCTTATTTTATTCAACAAATCTTTAGTGCAAGTATTTAGTGCAAGTTGGTGCTACTTTGCCTTATAGTAAATACAGTAAGTGTCTCTATTATCATCAATATCGTTGTTGAGCACAAAAGTTCATAACATAAAAATGTAAAAAAACGAAATCATACCTATGAAATGTTCTGCCTTTGTGCTTTGTTTACTTGCTCATTACGACACTCGTACACAGCGCTAAAGTCTTGTCTAGTGCGGTTGAATGACATTTGTGCTGGGAGCACTGTACAAATGTGGCGGCGCTATTGACGCATGATCAGGGTCCGTATGCAATATCTAGTGTATATATCTATGGGAACCAATAATAAACATTTTTTGAGGCTTCTGATTGGCCAATATGACTTTAGGTTTAGGAGTATTTTACCACCTGTTGTTTTGGCATACTGTTGATAGCATAGTGTTTTTGCATGTTCATGTAGGAAAAGATTTTTTTTAAGCTGTGCATGTGTAGATGTGATTTTTTCGAAGGAGGAAACAGAAAATACCTGATTGATGTATGGTTATTTAATGCTTATCGACCTAATAGGTTAATCATTCATTCATTCATTCATTCATTTTCTTTTCGACTTAATCCCTTTATTAATCTGGGGTCGCCACAGCGGAATGAACCAACAACTTATTCAGCATAGCTTTTACACAGCAGATGCCCTTCCAGCTGCAACCCATCACTGGGAAACATCCATACATACTCATTCACACATATACTACGAACAATTTAGCTTACTTAATTCACCTGTAGCGCATGTCTTTAGACTTGTGGGGGAAACCGGAGCACCCGGAGGAAATCCACGTGAACACAGAGAGAACCTGCAAACTCCACACAGAAATGCCAACTGACCCAGCCGAGGCTCAAACCAGCAACCTTCTTGCTGTGAGGTGATCGTGCTACCCACTGCGCCACCGTGACGCCCATAGGTTAACCATGTAAAACCAGATGTTAATTTAAAACATTAAAATCAATAAAACATAAACCCAGCACAAACGTAAGTATATTTATAAACTGAAGATACTAGACATTCCAGTTTTCCCAGCACAGTCCCATATTTTACCTTTTATTTAATCATCTAAAAGAAGATGCAAGAAACATCGAAAATACCCATTATTTTTTACAAAAATACCCATGCTCATGTGGATTACTTTAGACTGAATAATTTTCACAGTATAAAGTCTGTGCAATGAATCAAACTGAATACTGGCATACTTTCTTTCAAAACATTTTCTTTAGTTTAGTTCTTATTAATCAACCATTAAGTTTAATGTCCAAAATGATGAATAAAACCAGTATAATTAGCCTTCGGTGAGCTGTTCCACGCCAGTGAATTAATGTCTGTAATGATTTTCAACCTGAAAGTTAATTATTTCCAAATATTTATCTTTTATTTCTCCATCCATGTGAAGGACCATAAAGCACCACATGTCAACACTTTGCACAAGTAGAGCTGGATTGGCCAAATAAATCATCGTCCCCAAAAGGGAAAAAGTGCAGATGAACTGTTTATGTGGGCAATTTTAATTAAGGTGATTATCACAATGCCTTCAGGTTCATTAGCATTCAGATAGAGTCTCTGTTTTCTAATGATCCCACATTGTTAGCTGTTGGATGTATACCTTGCTGCTATAAAATATCTCACGAATGTACTCATAAATCATGATATATCAATGCAAATACACTTGCAATTCATTTTTATAACAGGCTAACTACAAACATACATCCCAATAATAAACACACACTTTGTACATACATTTTTTTCCGACTACATACAAAGTGCAAAAAAAACAAACAAAAAAAAAACAGCAAGTTTACTTACAAAAAACATGTCTCAATGCATTTTTCATTGTAGATCCAAAGTCAGACTCCCTGGGGCAAAGCATGAGTGTGTCCAGGAGGAAAGTATGACTAATTTACCTGCCAACTCACTATTATGCTTTTCACATGATAAACTGCCAAGTGAACATGACCAGTGCGTAAAGCCAAAGGGACTGCAGCTGGCAAACACAAGCAGAAACCCTTTTAAATATACATCAGCTCATCTGAAACACTCTGAAATACTAGCAGTTTGTCCGATTTTATCAGAGACATGTTAATGGGTAGTTGACAAATAACATAGTTGTGAACATTTTATGTATGTACTGTAGGTTTTAGGTAAAGGTTTATGTCCACTGAAAAAAAATATTCATTGGAGTTAAATCATTTTTTAAGGTATGTGGTTGGAAACAATTTATTTGAGTTGAATTTGAACAAACAAATTACATTTAGTAATGTTAAGCTTAATTTGTTTGTTTAAATTCTGCTTATATAAATTGTTTGCAACAATTTGCAATGAACATTTTTTTCAGTGTGCAATACGTTTAAATCCAAAAGTCTAGGTTTTACCTAAAAACAATAAATGTGTAATACAGCAATTAACATTTTTTGTACATTTTAAATAAAACACCCACAAAAATCCTATTCTGTGTAAATTATATACCACAATCTTGCCAGGCATATTTAGTACAAGAATCATTTAATTACATATTAAAAGTCTTTATGTATGGATTACAGTACAGTCAATAAACCAAAACACTAATTAACATTTTAAAACATTATGCTACTATCTTATAATAATAACAATAATAATAATAATTCCTTACATTTAAATAGCGCTTTTCTGGACACTCAAAGTGCTTTACATATTTTTGGGGGGAATTTTGGCCAGGATGCCGGGGTTTAACCCCTACTCTTATTTGGTGGACGTCCTGGGATTTTTCAACGACCACAGAGAGTCAGGACCTCAGTTTAACATCTCATCCATGAGACAGCATTCACTGGGCAGTATAGAGTCCCCATCAATATACTAGGGCAGGGGTCACCAAACTTGTTCCCGGAGGGCCGGTGTCCTGCAGATTTTAGCTCCAACCCTAATCAAATGCACCTGAACAAGCTAATCAAGGTCTAACTAGGTACACTTGAAACATCCAGGCAGGTTTGTTGAGGCAAGTTGGAGCAAAACCCTGCAGGGATACCGACATCTCCTGCTGGCCTCACTAACACCATTTTCAACAGCAACCTAGCTTTCCCACGTGGTCTCCCATCCAGGTACTGACCGTGCACAGCCCTGTTTAGCTTTAGTGGGGAACCATGTAGCATATTGCATCATCAAAATGTGCTACCTACTTTTTGAATGGGAGGTAGGACAATCTGACACGGTAGGACAAATCGACAGAACACTGGCTATAAATCATTATTTTAAGTTTTTGGCCTTTTAAAGTAATATATTTTATTCTGTTATCTACATTTAACAATTTCAGTCACAAGTTCAGTATTTACATAAATATAATTGTTCGATGGAGCTGAATGATTTCAACCAGATTTTGACATTTCATTTTCAATAGTATTTTAAATAGTATTTCAATAGTAATACTATTTTCAATAATATTTCAATAGTAATTTTAAATAGTTGACACTGTGTATTCATTCAATATGTTTTCATTGTATATCAAATCTAAATTGTGACACCAAAATACCTTTAGATTATATATGAACTACTTCTTGAGGGTTTGCACTCAGTTAAACAGTTTGACTGCATAATAATGCATGTAATTGATCAACATATGGTAGTATAATTATAATACTACAAATTATAATACTATACTTCGAGCCTCGGCTGGGCCAGTTGACATTTCTGTGTGGAGTTTGCATGTTCTCCCGGTGTTGGCGTGAATTTCCTCCGGGTGCTCCGGTTTCCCCTATACAAGTCCAAACACATGCGCTATGGGTGAATTGGGTATGCTAAAATTGACCGTAGTGTATGTGAGAAAATGAGCGTGTATGAATATTTCCTAGTGAAGGGTTGCAGCTGGAAGGGCATCTGCTGCGTACAACATATGCTGGATAAGTTGGCGAACTACTGATATGCGGTCCAAATATGCCTGGAACTACTTTAGCTGTGTACTGTTGAAAAGCAATTGCAAACCTTAAAACATCTGTATATTCTCCAAATGGCCAAATGTCAAGCATTGAAGTCTAAGTTTATATCACTGCAGCCCGGAGAGCCTCAAGTGGAATGACTTATTGTACATTGCAATTAGTTTTACTATTAAGTACTAATTAATAAGTGCTATACATTTTAATACTAGTAGTCCCAGTGATGGGTTGCAGCTGGAAGGGCATCCACTGCGTAAAACATAAACTGGATAAGTTGACGGTTCATTCCGCTGTGGCGACCACAGATTAATAAAGGGAGTAAACCAAAAAGAAAATAAATGAATGAATGAATGAATGAAACTTTCTAAAAAAAAAAAAGGATTTCCACAAAAGCACCAAAGCAGCATATTCCTAAAAGATTGTGATACTGAAGACAAAATTACAAAAACAAAACAACAACACAACATATGAAATAACATTAAAAAGAAAACGGTTATTTTTACAGTTCATAAGATATAACATAACATTTTTGTTTTATATATAAATATTTTTAGGGGTTTTCACATTTATTTGTATAGGACAGTGGAGATTTTACAGACAGGAAAGTGTGGGGAGCAGAGATAGGGGAATGATCAACAAAGGACCTTGATGACCTCGATGCACTAACCACTAGGCTTTTGGCACCAACGTTACATAACATTTTTTACTCTACTTTGCTGAACAAAATGCAGTTTTGGAGAGAACAACTTTTAAAAAATATATATTTTTACTACTAAAACTAACTAATTACTGTACATTCATTATGTGGTGAACACATACTAGCTGCCACACATTTTCCTTCTGACTACAAACAAATTTCGATGATGGCATGTAAAAACAAAGACAGCCAGCTTGCCTACAAAAATATGACTTAAAAAATGTGCAAACCCTAAACTATAAATAATATATACAATATTAGAGCACCACTCATGGTACAACTCCCACTGTTTAAGTGCAAATTAGGTCTTTGTTGCTTTGGTAAAAAGTTTAAATATTCATGGTAGCCACTAAATTAACACCAGTCATACAGCTTTATTTTAAATATGTAAAGTATACACTACCGGTCAAAAGTTTGCGGAAAGTTTTTTTTCATGTTTTTTTTTAAAGTAAATGATTCTGTTCATCAAAGCGGCATTTATTAAATGTAAAAAAAAATCTTTAACTATTTATTACAATATTTAAAGAACTGCTTTCTTATTGTATGAAGTTTCAAATGGAATTATTACTCCAGTCATTATTGCTTTTATTACTATCACATTAATAATAATAATAATAATAATTAATATTAGAATGATTTCTGAAGGATCGTGTGACTTTGAAGACTAAAGTAATAAAGCTGAAAATTCATCTGGATTAAATTATTAAATTAAATAATAAACTACTTTTGAGCAGTTATTTTATAGTGCAATAACATTTCACAATTAGTACTGTATTTTTGATTAAATAAATGCAGACCTGGTGAGCAGGAGAAGCTGTTTTTAAAACATTTAAAAATCCTATTGACCCCAAACTTTTGACCGCTAGTGCATATTCAATTGTCAGCATAGTCTGATAGCTTAAGTAATAATTAAATTGTTTTGGGTGAGGCATGTCCCATTGTGGAACAGTGATTGAAATGTTAACTACCCTTCACAAACAGGATGTTCAGGAGAGATAATGGGAAATCTGGACATAAAGAGGGTTTACTAACTAAGAGGTGGATCAGCATTGATCACAGTGTTCAACTAAGGGCAACATTTTCCAATCCAATAGTGTTCAAAGTTTCCACATAAACAGCTGTGTCCAAAACACAAGCATACTCTAAAAAAAATGCTGGATTGTTGTAACCCAATGTTGGGTCAAATATGCAGGTAAATTTTTCCAATTAAATTTAAATTACACATTTTAATCCAACAATTGGGTATGTCCATATTTTTACTACAATACAGTATATAACCCATACATACTCATCGGGTATCTATGGACAAACCAAATTGGGTAAAATATGGACAAACACAAACGTTGGGTTAAACTTGTTCATATATACAAAGTACATAATACATTTAATAAAAAATAATCCAAATGGTTGCTTTTGTCCATATTGTCAACAGGACTGGGTTAAAACAACCCAGTATTTTATGAAAATACTCTCTAAATAACTGATGGGATGTTTTAAACCAACTTTGTGTCAAATATTGACAATCTTTGGATGAAATGTTTAAACAACTGTTGGGTTTTTCCGTATTTGACTCAAAATGGGTTAAAACAACTCAGCAACATAGAGCGTATCTGAACAAGAAAAAATCAGAATCCTTTAATTAAATCACAGGGCGCCGTGCTTTACAAAGTCACTGGGAGAAAAAAGTCAAAATGTCATTCCACATTATGTCAAAATAACTCGATGTTCCTCATCTCAACCTCCTACAAAGCCAACCTATGGTTCGAAGGACAGACCCGAGAAAAATCAATACAAACACTTTAAAGTAATCACGCATAAAGAAAAGCACCTCTAACCTAACTACTCTCATTAAAGAAACATGAAAACACAGACAAACACCTAAACCATGTTTTCTGCATCTCAGAGCGGTAAGATCCTGGGACGACAGCTGTCATCCCTGTTGCTTACCCATATGGATCAAAGCCTACAGCATAATCAAGCACAACAGGCTCTTTCCCGGGACTCCCTGGCCCCTCTTCTCCTTCAGACCCCTCCGCCCGAGGGTCCGGATCCAGATTGATGACCTCCATCTAACAGCGCTCTCCAGCTCGGAGTCCACGGCAGACTGTCCCACACTATGTCCCACCGCTGCTCCTCTGCCCAAGCAGCACAAAGCCCTGGTTAATATTTCAGCAGGTAGTCAGTCATTCATCCCGTCTTCCTCATGTCAGACTCTGGTGAGGGACGCAGTGTGTCATCGGTGGGATCATAATAGTGGCTCGGTGACTTAGTCCTGCCTCTGCAGCTCCGCTGAGAGCACACACACACATACACACACTCTGTCTCTGACCAGCCCCCCGGACTGAACCACACTCACAGCGCTCCTCCAGGTCCTCTAGTCATTAGCATGTCCATCACTTTAGTTTCTGACGGGGGTGGAGGTGGAGGTGTTGGTGGTTGAGGGTGTTGGCTGGGCACCACCTGACTTGTCAAATGAGAGTAAGGTGGATAATTTGCCCAGAGTGGCAGCAGTAAATTACACATAATGGTGTTTAGGGAATGCAGAACAAAAAGATACAGTAAAAAGATATATTAATAAAAATAAATTTGTAAAGAGCTATAGCAATTAAAATATAAAAATAACATAAATAATAGCTAATATTATTGTTATTATTATTATTATTATTATTATTATTATTATTATTATTAAGCCATATAAGAGTGACAGGAAAGTTATTATTTTAACTTCATATTATTTACTTAAGATTATAAATAGGCTTAGGCTTAGTTAATATAAGTTTAAAAGTTTAAATTTATATTATTTTGTTATTAACAGTAAAATTTATATTTCCCTAATGCACTTTTTTATATAAGTCTTTCATTATAATATTATTATTAATAATAATCATATTGCTATTGCTTAAAAATTATGTTTGAACTAACTGAAATAAAGAGCAATAAATAGAATCAATTATTTATACAGTATATATATATAT
>CAIGQZ010000379.1:1057725-1102785 GCA_903798205.1 Danio tinwini | reverse complement strand
AAATAAATAAATAAATAAATAAATAAATAAATAAATAAATAAATAAAAGCTTCATAGGTCACAGCAGGATTTTTGTTAGTTTCCACATATTCATGAATGAATTAAAATGTGTGTCGCTTCTCATCTGCAACAAGCTGGAATATACAAGTTGGAATATTTATGTTGAAGCCATTGGTTGAAGCTCCATAATATGGGTCACAAATTAGTATGGAGATTTCCATGTGCGCTGATTGTTCAAAAGACTGCTCTCTCTTCACAGTGAACATCTTGAGCAAGTTATGACCCATCACATCAAAGCACAACTAACACAACACAAACCAGTTTAGTCCATCACACAGACATACACAGTGATATAATGATGTGATAATTAAAATCCCCCTCATTTCTCGGCCCTAGTGTCCTCTAAATTCTTCCAGCTGACTCACACGCACACGCACACACATACGGGGCTGAATCAGTGACTCACACTCGCTTTGTGAAGCATGCTGGGATTTTTCTCCAGACATCAGGATAAGCTGACCTCAAAGTTGAGCGCGAAATGAACCTGACAAGCGGCTGATATTGATGACACGTTCAAAAAGCACTTCCTCCACAGTAAAGTTTAAACTTTAGCAACATCATAATCATAAACGGGGTGAGCATTTTTAATACTGGATTACCTGTCATATTACATTGCCGAATTGGAAAAAAGGGCGACGGAAGGTAGAGTTTATTGGAGCTGAAATATGACTCCGGTTATGAAATAAGGAAATCACAATGTTAGCCCTTTCAGAGAAGCAGTGAAGACTTACCGAAGCATTAGCTTCCCAAACACACTTGCTTTTACCTGTCTGTGGAAATCTAGTAACTGCAGACTGATGAGAGGCTTTTTATCCGCTTTAATGCTCTTCTCAATTTGTTTCATAAAGTCAGTCTGTGTCAGCGTGTGTGAATACGCTTTAAGATCCATTCATTCTCATTAGCTAAGTAGGGCAACCTGCTACGCTCCAGCTAGTTCATAAAAAGTAGTGTAAGGAGCTTTTTTAACACAGCAGTGACCAAACTGTTTTGGTTTTCAAAATCTGTATTAAGAGAACTGCTTTTTTTTTTAATGAAAAATAGGTCATATTTATTAGTAGCCTATATAGCCTACGGTTTTTCACTCTTCAATGTTTGAAAGCAGATTAGATGTTAAAAAGTAGCTTTAGAGATAAATTATTTATTTTATTTAACTTATACTAAGATTCATACAGGGTTGAAATGGCATAACGATGAATAAATGATGATGATTTACAAAAAGATTTTCATTTTGGATAAATTATACCCTTAAAATTTGCATGGAATTACTTTCATTTACTTTAATGAAATTATAAACCTATACTCCAAAGAAACAAAACTGCTCAGCATTTTTGGAAGAGTGGTGGTGTTTTTAGCTGTGTGAATTTATTTTGGACAATTTCATGCTTCCAACTTTGCGAGAACAAAAAAAGTTTATAAAATAACAATAAACTGTTCCCACAAACTTGTGAACATGAAATTGTCCCAAAATTTTGCCAAATATATTTATTAATATTTTGTGCAGATACAATATTACATACAAAAATAAGTAACACTGGTCTACTTTTTCACAACCAAGAAATAATGATCATAAAAACAATGTAGTTATTAAATAACACAGTAAATGTAATAATAATGATAATAATAATTAAGTTTGTAATATTAAAAAAGGCTTTATTCCTCTTCTGCTTCAAGATCAACAGTCAATATAATTCAACAAAGTTTTCCATGTTTTGTCAAAAGATTTTAAAGACCCTCTTAAAGAGATCATAATTTTGTCCAGCTTTAAACACAAAAAATTAAATATTTCATGCATCTGTCATATAAGGAGATATTTGTTTCCACTTTAGGAGAATAAGCCTCATAGCCAATAATGTGGTAAAAGCAAACAACTTCATGTGTTGTTGAAGGCAAATTTGGCCTAAAATGAATTTCGAACAGTGTTTGGAGTGGCTGATATGTTAAAGTTTTTTTTAAAAGTATCAAATATATTTAAGACCAAAACTCTGTCAATCTTGGACAAGACCAAAACACGTGAGTGCATATGCTGGAGATTGTTGACACTTAGTATTACTTCTTTCTGGATGTATTTTGGCTAATCTTGCATTAGTGTAGTGTGTTCTGAAAATCCTGCATTGCATTAAACTGTGTCGAGCACATATAAAGGAACTTTGTACTAAATTGAGTATAATCCCACTGATGGTGATCCCCAACTCTTGTTCCCTGGTACACTTAGGTAAATTCTTAGGTAAGGAGTCAGACTCCTTTACCTAAACACTTAGGTAAAGGAGTCTGAATTCAAAGAATTTATTGACAGAAAGAGGACCGATAAACAGAAATAAAAGAATTAACTATTTATGGAAACTTTCCAGCCCAATCTCACAAGCAAACAAAACATATATTACAAATTTGTAAAAAAAAAAATAATAATAAATGATTTACTTCATATAATTGTGTATGATTTTTAAAAAGAGGTATGCGCCCAAAACCCCACTCCATATACCCCTCATTGAGGGTTAAGGAAATCATACTACAGTAAAATGTATGAATAGATCGTACAAAGTATTACAAAATAGCCAGTAAATTAAAAAGAAATTGCAAATTTCCATGAGAATGGGCGACACGGTGGCTCAGTAGTTAGCACTGTCACAGCAAGAAGGTTGCTGGTTTGAATCCCGGCTGGGTCAGTGAGCGTTTTTGTGTGGAGTTTGTGAAGTTTGTTGGCATGGGTTTCCCCTGGGTGCTCCACTTTCCCCCACAAGTCTAAAGACATGCAGTATAGGTTAATTTAATTAACTAAATTGGTCTTGTGAATGAGTGTGTACGGATGTTGTTCAGTACTGGGTTGCAGCTGAAAGGGCATCCGCTGTGTAAAACATATGCTGGATAAGTTAGTGGTTAATTCCACTTTGGCGACCCCTAATTAACAAAGGGACTAAGCCGAAGGAAAAGGTATGAACAAATGAATGTACCATGAGATTTCAACTTGCATTAATGTTTTAGTGTTTCATTTATTTAATATTACTATTTTCAGACAAATCAGTTTTTAGACAATCATGTTCATGCAGCTTTTTTTATCAAGGTGTGTTTAAATAGCAGTACTGACCCAGATACTCATTCTGTCCATCCACAGCTACGCAAAACTCATGACAGCACAGCTGAGGCCAACACTGGAAACCATGCAAAGCTAATAACTTGCAAAATTAAAGGCAACCAGGTGGAACGTGCTGGGTTTTCACAAGGAAATGGTATTATTATGAAGGATATGAGGGATAAAAATATTTGCAAGGGAAAGAAGTCTGAAGTGTGGATGGTGTGAGTTGGGCTGAAGAGAAGATAAATGACACACAGGTGTGTCTGTGAGCTCTCCATTACACACTGGTTAATAGCTGGAGCTCTGCTCACCGAGGCTGTACTGGGCTCTCACTGTGTGTGTCAACACCTGTTAAAGACATGCTGGATCTTTGTTAAAACAAGGCCATCTTAACAGCGTGAGGCCATGAATGGAGTTAGGGATGGGGATACTAACTTTTTACATCCTAAGGTTCTTTATTGCCATTGACGGTTACATGGTTTCATTCAACAAAAGTTTATTAAAGGGAAAATCTTTTGTTTACAATGAAAAAAAGAAGTTCTCTTTAGGCCTGTTTCCACTAAGTGGTACAGTACGGTTCGGTACGCATTTATGGCTGTTTCCACTGTCAAAAGGCAAACCGAACTGTACCGTACTCCTTTTTCAGCACCCTTTTGAAAGGGTACCAAACATGAGAAAGAGTACCAAAAGGCGGAGCTAGATGCACAGCTGAACGCTATTGGTTTACAGAGATACGTCACGAGCTGACGCAACAAGCCAGAATGAAAACAAAGAAGCCGCCATGTTTTCATACACAGCCGAGAGACTATATATCCATATAATATCATATAATAACGAGGCGTGTTCGATCTGGGCTCAAACGAACCTTGTTGTCGTCTTGATGAACAGCCACAAAGCCAAAAAGAAGAGCAGATTTTACCCTGTGCCCCATAGTTTTTTACGAGCCAGTCTGAAGTGTGAGGGGTTTCGCTTTCTTGCTTGCGCTCGCGTGCGCATCTATATTTGAAATAACAAACTTCTTGAGCAGATGATAAACGCGCCAAAAAACAAAAAGAGAAGCCGGAAAAAAAGGAGCACATTATTTTTTCAGCAAACGTGAACAAACTGCCATGTTTAACTATTATCATCACCTTTTGGACTATTATGAACTCGGAATGATGGAATTACTTTCTAACAAGAGGCTACACGTGCTGCTGAAGATTAAGACACATTTAATCATGAGAGGTTTGCTGACTATGGGCTATATTTCCTGCTGTTTTGAACCTAAATAAGGACTAAATGTATGCTGTGTTTAGTTTTTCTGTAAGTGGTAACATATCTGAGACTGTAAGGGTCTGTGTGTTTATATATGTTGCATTTATTTATTTATTTTATATAATTGCAGACGTTACAGTAGGCTATTTCACACTGTCATTGATCTGCAGTTATAATCAACTCATGTTTATAGAAAAGTTAGTTATAAACATTTATACAGAAGTATTTATGTGTGTAAAGCATCTGTTTTGAGAGAAGTGCTTCTCATATGATATGTGAGCGACCCGTACAGCTTTACTGTAGACATTTTCTTGAGCGAAAATCGCGTTGACTGCAACTTTCTGTCGTACACCACGCCCACCAAAAGAGTACCATTGGCACCCTTTTAGCAGTGGAAACGCAAGCCTGATAAAGGTGACCCGTACCGTACCGTACTGTACCAGTCAGTGGAAATGAGCCATTTTAAGAACTGTTTGATTAAAGATTCTCTGTGGAACTAAAAATGTTTTTTCTAATGTATCACAGCATACCCTCTCTTATTGAACCTTTATTTCTGTTATAGACATTAAAATCACTATCACTATCTATAGCAATAACTATTTAAAAAAAATTATAATTAGGTTAATACCCAGCAAACAATTTTGTGTTTAATAGACGTCTAAAACAAGGCTAAACTTGGGCTGACAGTGAAAATCATCTGACAGACATCTAAGAATAGGCCAAAACTAGACTAGCCATCAAATAAACAGATTAGACAGACTTTACACAGTATGTGTAGTCATTCATTTCTGTTTATTAGATGACTAATATAGTTTTGGCCTATTCTTAGACGTCTATTAGATTTTCACTGACAGCCCAAATTTAGCCTGGTTTTAACCAAGACGACTATGTTTAGACGTCAACTAGACATATTTTAAAATCAAAAAATGCTTGCTGGGTATCACAATAAGATCTATGTAAAATTATTTTAATTAAGCTTGTGATTCATGGGTGTTTTCTGCTTATTTACACATTTCGATTGCCTTTAGAGATCTTAATTTCTGGTTCAACTAACTTTTGGATTAGAGAAGTTTAATTTAAGTGACATTTATTATAACATGTTCAGTAGTTTGAAACAGGTTACTGTCTGTTATGGTTATGCAAATTTCAAACAATTGAAGCATAAATAAATAGAAAAACACCTATCCCATTGGGCTCATTGATGTGAAAATGACATAAAAAAACATATAAAATGCTAATTGAGTTGACGTCAAAGCTTCATGTCCATTTAAACTCTAAAATAACTACACCAAAAGTAATATATGAAAAGTTTCATTCATCCGAAAGCTTCAGTTTCAATTAACACTGGATTTTGTATTCCTACAATGTAGCAAAACTCCCTCGATGCAATATAACAACAAATCGACATAAAATTCTTTACACCAGAAAATTAAAATTGGTGTTAATAAATTTTTTTTTTTTTGACTCTTTTATTTTTTATTTTTTTTTATTTTTTATTTTTTTCTCTTTAATATTTTTTTGAAATATTAGATGTCAATTTGAACTCAGTTTAAAATCAAGGTATAGTCAATTGACATTAAATCGATTTGTATTTTTGACATGCTTTTTATGTTGGTTGTCAATCCTGAGCTTTTACTAAAAAAAACACTATTGAAGATATTTGCATCCAGTGGTGTAAAGTAACAAATTACAAACACCTAAATTATTGTAATTGAGTAGTTTTTCTCAGAAACTGTAATTTACTTTCCCTTGAGTACATTATTAGTGCAGTATCTTCACTACTTTTCTTCAACCTGCAGTCACTACTTTATTTTTTCTTGTCTATGGGGATTAGAAAATTCAGTCCTGTGATTCCTGTCCAATCGAATCGCACATAGAAATAAAGAGGTAAAACCCATCATAATGAACTACCTCAAGACATGGGCGATTTATAAATGCGGTAAACTGTTTGGAAGCATTAATAGTGTCCAAGAAGATGTCCAAAATCTTTACACACATTGACCCAGAGACGGTTTAGATGCATGTCACTGATGTAAAAATGATGTATGTTCACTGTATGGTGACCGAAATGGCCTTAAACACCCAGCAAGCACAAGACATCTTGGGGACGTTGCAATTTGTTTAGAAATGAAAATCGAGTTGACAATCTTGAACTGGGTGGCACATGACCCAGATTTTAAACCTGAAACGATGGATAATAGATTTAAACAATGATTATTTTTAGGAATCTCTTCAGTTTGTACAATTATAAAAGATGGCAGAATGGAATGCTTCCAAACTTTAAAATAAAAGTTTGGTCTTCTAAACCAAGACCTATTTAGATATTTACAGTTGTGGGACTATTATATGAAGGAAATACAGCAGGAGGATCGGAACAATCAGCTTGTTCCGATTTTCATTCAGACATACAAGAAAAGTATATTAAAACTATTTCTAAATTATATAGAGCAATAAGTCATTCTAGAGGACTCTCAACAGACTATATAAGATTAAAATAGGAAAAGGAAGTAGGCATTATTCTGAATCAAAACCAATGGGTTAAAATATGTGCGGTCCCACACACCTTTTGTTGGAAAAACTTAATTAGATTTGTTATTACACCAAAAAATAAATCATTACAATCAGGGACTACTCATTGTTGGAGGAAATGGGGTAAAAGAGGCACATCATGCGCATGTATTCTGGCAGTGCTCAAGAATTAACAGTTTTTGGGAAACCGTGCACTCGGCCATCAATGATATTTTTGATCTTCATATTCCTCAAAGTACTTTAACTAGGAGATATTCCTATTAAACTTGAAAAGGAGGACAGATATCCATTTAAGATATTTTTGGCAACAAGTAAAAAAGCTATAAGCTATATATAAAAAAATGGTATAAAGAAGACCCACCAACTAAAGATGAATGGCAGAATTATAGCAGAAGTTGAAGGAATGAAAAAAATAACACATGCACTTTGATTACAATTAGAGATCTTTAAAAAGAAATGGATTAAATGGCTGGCTTTCTCCACAATGACAATATAATTATCCATAATTTAACACTTACATAATTCTAGAGGTTAGGCATCATTTTGAGAATATGTTTGGCAATCTTTTATTATATTTTATTTTATGCTTATTTCATTTATTTATTTATTTTGATGAAGTACGGTAATTTAATATTTTTATATATGTATGTATATAGATATACATGTGTGGAATGGATGTATTTGCATATATATATATATATATATATGTATGTATAGTTATGTATATATGTACTATTATTGTTTTGTTCCCACTGGTTTTATGTTTCTAAAAAAATCTATAAAAACTAAGTATGAAAAAAAGAAAAGAAAATCGTGTTGACATCAGAACCCATAGTCAGGTCAATGTCCAACCTAAAATCAACCAAATAGTGTCTAATAATGTTACAGCTTGATGTTGTGTGCACGTTAACACTATGACGTCTAACAGATGTTGGATTATGGTTGCCATACCTGACAAATAAATGATGTTGGTAAATATGACGTTGGTTTAAGATGTTGATTTGACGTTGGATTTGGGTCAGTTTCTAACACAACCTAAAATCAACCAAATATCAACGTCATTTGACATTGTTATTGGACATCAAAATAACGTTGTCCTTAGATGCTTGCTAGATATTGAATTTTGGTCACCTGACATATCACTATATCAAACATAATATCAATGTCTTATGATGTTGTGTGCCTGCTGGACAATAACTAAATGTACTACAGAATGTTACGTTTACACACATTCACAAATTAAATGTAAATGCATCAGCTTTTCACAGCGTAAAACTTACTACTCACCAGTGGTGGAAAGAGTACTATATGCCGGCAGCTAGCTCTCTGCAACTCTCACATGGTTGCCCACTGAAGCTAAGCAGGGCTGCGCCCGGTCAGTACCTGGATGGGAGACCACATGGGAAAGCTAGGTTGCTGCCGGAAGTGGTGTTAGTGAGGCCAGCAGGGGGCGCCCAACCTGTGGTCTGTGTGGGTCCTAATGCCCCAGTATAGTGACAAGGACTCTATACTGCTCAGTGAGTGCCGTCTTTTGGATGAGATGTTAAACCGAAGTCCTGACTATCTGTGGTCATTAAAAATCCCAAAATGTCCTTCGAAAAAGAGTAGGGGTTTAACTCCGCCATCCTGGCCAAATCTGCCCTCTGTCCATCATGGCCTCCTAACCCTCCCCATATCATAATTGGCTTCATCACTCTGTCTCCTCTCCACCAATCAGCTGATGTGTGGTGTGCGGTCTGGCGCAAAATGGCTGCCGTTGCGTCATCCAGGTGGATGCTGCACACTGATGGTGGATGAGGACCCAACCCCCCATTGTGTAAAGTGCTTTGAGTACCCAGAAAAGAGCTATATAAATGTAAGGAATTATTATTATTATAATTACTAAAAATATGTACTCAATTACAAGTACTGTTACATTGCTGAAATTATACTCAATTACAAGTAAAAGTACTGGTGTTAAAAAGTACTTAAGTAAAAGTACAAATTACTCTTCATAAAAACTGTTCAGAGTACAAATGACTTTTTTAGCTGGCGGTATTGGTGGAATTATCCATAATTGCTGAATCAGACAAGATCGAGGCAATAAAACACAATTCACCCACCCCTAAACGTATATATACAAATAAAATTAATAAAATGTCACAAAAATTAAGTTGCAAGTCTTCTTACCATTGTGTTTTATAAAACACTTTTGTAACTTTATAAACACTATTAACTTATTCCAGTGTCGTGGGATAACAAACAGCAGGGTTTCTGCAGATATCACAATTTAAAATTTAAGACTTTTTAACGCCTTTTTAAGACCATCACAATATCAAAAACACGCAAGAAAAAATGCAAAATCACAAAATTTGTGATTAAATAAAATTATTGAAATTGAAGAGTACTAAAGATAAGTTAGATGCACCATTGAACTACAGGAAAAAACAAACAAACAAACATCTTAAGGCTGATTTATACTTTCGCCTGGTGCTGCATCACTCACCTCAGCTGACTGTGCTCACACCTCACTAAACGGAGAAGGCTTTTATACTTGACGCGTTTGTCGTTGTGATATTTTTTAAAATGA
This sequence comes from Danio tinwini, assembly GCA_903798205.1. Lineage (NCBI taxonomy): Eukaryota > Metazoa > Chordata > Actinopteri > Cypriniformes > Danionidae > Danio > Danio tinwini. The sequence goes on along the minus strand of CAIGQZ010000379.1, from coordinate 1,093,303 downwards.
CAGAGGCACTCAAAAGAAACCCACCGCAAAGTCAGACGGATAAACAGAGAAGTAGGAAGTTTCCGGAACTACATTATTATTAATATTGTTCAAGATTTTAAAAATAATTATTTTTAATTATTTTTATAATTTATTATAAGGATTACAAAGGAGGCACTGGTTCGAGCCTTGGCTGGGTCAGTTAGCGCTTCTGTGTGGAGTTTGCATGTTCTCCCGCGTTCGCGTGGGTTTCCTCCGGGTGCTCCGGTTTCCCCCACAGTCCAAACACTTACACTTTAGGTGAATTGGGCAAGCTAAATTGTCTGTAGTTGTGAATGAGAATGTATGGGTGTTTCCCAGTGATAGGTTGCAGCTGGAAGAGCATCCGCTGCGGAAAAAAATATGCTGTATAAAGTGGAGGTTCATTCCGCTGTGGTGACCCCTGATTAATAAAGGAACAAATGTGCCACAAGCCATCTTTTGAGTGAAGGTCTTGGCCGTTAGATCGCCCCTTGGGGGTTGGCTGCAGTACAAGTCATAAAGCCCGCCTCCTCCGCGTTAATGAAGGAAACATGAGACTAATTATTAAATTTATTACACTTGCAATAAAATGTTTCGAAAGATGGTTCTGGTCAGTTAAGGCACTGGTTATCGTGCTGATATAGGTGCAGATCTTCATTTTTGTAAAGAGTATGTTTTGAGCAGTAATTTAATGCTGGGCGTGTCATCGTTATTGACAGCTGTGATTGACAGATTCTCAAAGCAGACATCCGAGATTCGGCAGGTGACTGAAGTGTTATTATTCGATTTCTGTGTTATTTTACCATGATAAAATGAGTTGTTCAGCAGTAAGCTATAGTTTCTGACACAGGATCTGGCGGAACACTATTTATTCGGTAAGGTCAGGGCTTTATCAGTTTGCTGATACACGCCTAACCACCCAGATAGCAAAATACACTGGGGCCAGTTCTGGCTTGACTCGCCTGCCGGAGACTTACCACTCGGTCCGACTCTGTCTGCTGTACCTACCTTTAGGCTGGATGCCTATGGACTCACTGCCCGATTCCGGCCCGAGTCAATCGAGTAATGTGCGCTGCAGCCCGGAGCTGGCACGATTAAATCTTCATTATACAGGGAGTGCAGAATTATTAGTCAAATAAGTATTTTGACCACATCATCCTCTTTATGCATGTTGTCTTACTCCAAGCTGTATAGTCTCGAAAGCCTACTATCAATTAAGCATATTAGGTGATGTGCATCTCTGTAATGAAAAGGGGTGTGGTCTAATGACATCAACACCCTATATCAGGTGTGCCTAATTATTAGGCAACTTCCTTTCCTTTAGCAAAATGGGTCAAAAGAAGGACTTGACAAGTCCGAAAAGTCAAAAATAGTGAGATATCTTGCAGAAGGATGCAGCACTCTTAAAATTGCCAAGCTTCTGAAGCGTGATCATCGAACAATCAAGCGTTTCATTCAAAATAGTCAACAGGGTCGTAAGAAGCATGTGGAAAAACCAAGGAGCAAAATAACTGCCCATGAACTGAGAAAAGTCAAGCGTGCAGTTGCCAAGATGCCACTTGCCACCAGTTTTGCCATATTTCAGATCTGCAACATCACTGGAGGTAAGAAAGGCTGAAAAACGAGCACCACTGAACAAGACACACAAGCTGAAATGTCAAGACTGGGCCAAGAAATATCTCAAGACTGATTTTTCTAAGGTTTTATGGACTGATGAAATGAGAGTGAGTCTTGATGGACCAGATGGATGGGCCCGTGGCTGGATCGGTAAAGGGCAGAGAGCTCCAGTCCGACTCAGACACCAGCAAGGTGGAGGTGGAGTACTGGTTTGGCCTGGTATCATCAAAGATGAGCTTGTGGGGCCTTTTGGGGTTGAGGATGGAGTCAAGCTCAACTCCCAGTCCTACTGCCAGTTTCTGGAAGACACCTTCTTCAAGCAGTGGTACAGGAAGAAGTCTGCATCCTTCAAGAAAAACATGATTTTCATGCAGGACAATGCTCCATCACAAGTGCCAAGTACTCCACAACGTAGTTGGCAAGAAATGGTCTAAATGAAGAAAAACTACTGACATGGCCTCCTTGTTTACCTAATCTGAACCCCATAGAGAACCTGTGGTCCATCATCAAATGTGAGATTTACAAGGAGGGAAAACAGTACACCTCTCTGAACAGTGTCTGGGAGGCTGTGGTTGCTGCTGCACGCAATGTTGATGGTGAACAGATCAAAACACTGACAGAATCCATGGATGGCAGGCTTTTGAGTGTCCTTGCAAAGAAAGGTGGCTATATTGGTCACTGATTTGTTTTTGTTTTGTTTTTGAATGTCAGAAATGTATATTTGTAAATGTTGAGATGTTATATTGGTTTCACTGGTGAAAATAAATAATTGTAATGGGTATATATTTGTTTTTTGTTAAGTTGCCTAATAATTATGCACAGTAATAGTCACCTGCACACACAGATATCCTCCTAAAATAGCTAAAACTAAAAACAAACTAAAAACTACTTCCAAAAATATTCAGCTTTGATATTAATGAGTTTTTTGGGTTCATTGAGAACATGGTTGTTGTTCAATAATAAAAATTTATCCTCAAAAATACAATTTGCTTAATAGTTCTGCACTCCCTGAATAAAACCTCATCCTTGTTAACTTTATTACAACCATTTGTGTTGATGAAACAGCAAACGCAGGCTACTATGTAAACGCAAAGTGTACATTAGCGAGCCTTTGTTATAGTGCAGACACCGGAGGTCAAGTGAGAAGTTCGGGGGGCATGGTTGATTTGATGTACAAGCGTTTGGTTGGAAGTTCGATTCCGCAGCTCCTTCTCTGGCTCCATCAGGCAGTCCTTCTGCGCATGCCCAGGCTCCAATTTCAGCAGTCTTTTGCGACAGTGCCCATCATGAGGCGATTTTTCCTTCACAGAGTTTAATGGAAAATGGCGCTGTCGCGTCGTCCATATTTTATACAGTCATTGTAAAGGAACTAAGCTGAAAAGAGAATGAATGAATGATTGTAAAGTTTTATAACCATTCAAGATTTTTTTTTTTATCAAACTTTGATGCATCACTTGCTTTTGTTCATATCTCGGACAGTTCTACTAAAGTTAAATATCAATGACAAGAGAAAATGGGTTGCTCTACAATTATATTTTTAATATGGCAAGATTTAAAGCAAAAAAAATGTCTGGTTAGTTTCTGTCCTCTACTTGTAAGCTAAAAAAGCAATAATGGTCTATTATTACCAATAAAGCCTAGAAATTGAGCATCAGTATACTGTACACTTTTTTTCCAGTTATTAAAGACATAATTTGTTACTTAATTTTAGTTTTGTAGCTATAAAAATTTTTTACTTCAAAATTATACATCAGTGTTCAACCTATAAATGGTGGAAAAACATATTCTGTAACATTAAAACCACATGGGTCTCCACTTTTGCCATGGCCTCTTTTTTTGTTTTAACATACTTATCCCTCAGGTTTTTCCAAACTTTTTAACAAAACACTTTCCTCCTTTCCATGGCTGTTGCAATTTCTAGCCAAGAATTATTGGTCATCTGGTCCTGGTATCTATATGATGATCACGCATGGTCGGATCGTTAAGATGTCTGTACAGTCGTACTGTTTTAGACAAAATCTTTACAAAGTGATTCATATTCAACTCAAATCAAATGCGGCACCACGTGAACTGTTCACCCGAAATCATGTGTCGCGTGCCCAAAGCAAACCTCCGCAAAAACAGCGATGATGTCACATTCGCCGCACATGAGTTCAATAACAGAAAGCTGATTGGCTATTGCATGTTGGTCTCATTTGTAGTTGTAATATCGCAAATTACATTAGGACTAGTGAAATAAAGAACCAAGCGAAAACCAAGCAACAGCAACAAAAAATGAGCATCGATTTTTTAAATGAGCATCAACCAGGCTTCAGATGTAGCGTTACATGGACATTGGAAAAATAAGACCTGTGCAAAAATATTTAAGACCTAGAACAGCAAATTTAGGACTTTAAGGCCTAAAATTTTTATTTTTAAATTCGCTAAATTTTTATATTTACATTTTAGACTTTTTAAGACCCCGCTTACACCCCTGTGTAAGCCGAATGGCACAGCAGAGGGCATGTTTCATCCACTTATTTTATGCGCTTTTTGGATATGCACATAAAAAACGGTTGATGGAAACGCCATGATGTGCAGACATTTTGTAAATGTGTGTGAATGGACAAATAAGCAGGCTGAGCACATTGTAAAACATCTCAAGTGTTGTTTTGGTCATTCTTAAACGCATTTCAGTATTAGTGTCATTATTTTATTAATTACCTAAAGAATTGTCGAAAGCGCCTGCACTCCGTGTCTCGCGCCTACAAACGCCACCACGCATTCACTGCATGTCAGGGTTGCCTTTTAAGGTGCAAGTCTTTTCTTAAATGAAGATAATATATTCACGCAGTGTCTCCTACCATAGTAAATTCCGTTTTTACTTGTCGCCAGTTAATCAGGAAGTGGCGATTTTGTTCTCTTTGACTTGTTGGACGGAAACGCTGCTTTAGTGGCACGTCTTTTATGCAATTCCAGTTTTAGGCATACATTTAATTAGCATATTTAGATGATAACACAGCCATTCACACTGCATATGCACAGCTGTCCTCTTTCTCCCCTATGTACCTGTAAGTGAACAGCTCCTCCGGGTGTAGCCATGGGCATTCATCCTCTGCTATTTCTTCATCATTGCTGCGTTCTTCAGATTTATTATCGCTGTCTTGAATCTCCATATGTCAATTGATAACTTTGTGACTGTATGATGACGGTCAGCTCACGTGAAATTGCAGTGGCCTGAACTTGTTTTCGGTTCAAATAATGTACCAGGCTTTTCATTGCTCCATTAAGATGAGATTTTTTTTATTGGCTACCAAAGTCAGTGGTTGAAATATTAATTTAATTACAGTACTCTGTAAGGAATTGTGATTTTAAAAGTAACGAAGGAAATTACTCAGCTTAATTTGTACTCAAGTACAAGTAAAATTACAGACTTATAATTATACTCATGAAAGTACAAATACCCCAAAAATGTACGGTTACATCTAATCTGCTTCCTAGGGGTTTTGGAGAAGAAAAAAAAAGTAACAATACAAAATAATAACTTTAGATAAATAAATAAGAATATCTAATTTAATTAGTTTGAATTAAATAATAATAAACCAATGTTTAATAATGTGCGTGGAGAATCTCCTTTTTCTCTATCCCAGCATACATTCACTTAAGGGGAAAATAAAATTCTGGGGAAAGAAAGATTTCAAAAGAAAAATATTCTCTTTTATTCACTGTTTAACAAAAAGTCAGCTATTTTTACATTTCCAGAAAGAGGTAAACAAAAACAAATAAATACTTAATTGTAAACTTTTTTTAGACAAAATTATCAGAAGAGGGTAAGGCCAAAAACATAACTAAAGCTTCCTTAATAAACAAGAAGTCCTATATTTCCTAATAAAAAACAAAAACAAATCAATGACAATACTCTTACCTCACTCCCTGACTAAACCCAAAACAGGAGAAAACGTAAAAGGGCATAAACCCAAAATAAATCAGCACCCGTCTCCCTACACAGCTTACATTAACTTTCACATAAAGTTATGTCACTCTTATTCACACTACAAGCTCACAAAGTCACGGTTTTTAATATCACACTATGTCACTGGGGAAACCAGGGACTCTCCCTGTGCTTTGCCTCTTTGCCTCTTAATAAAGCCTGGACGCTCAAATCAACAGCAAGAATTCCGACTTGCTCTGATTGGAAGCAGGTGTGGCTGGTTTGGGAGCGCTGCTCAATGAAAATATGAGAGAGAGAGAGAGAGAGAGAGAGAGAGAGAGAACAATAAACTGCCTCTCACTCCATCAAATTATCGTCCAGATATATCATAGGATGTAATGTACTTAATTGCAGTAACGTGAGTAGGCCTAAATGTAATTTGTTACCTCCACCACTGCTACTCACTACTCTTTCGAAAGGTCTACTTTGTACCACATTTTTACTCATTTTGTACTTTGTACATTTTGTAAACAATCAAGCAAACAAAAGTGCACATTACTGGAACCTATAAATACTGTCATTTAAAAAACTCTAATGCATTTTAGATGAGAATGATCCTTTAGTCTACAGTAGGCCATGACTGTTCTGTGCATTTGTCCTGTTTTTAACACAGCTAAAATAGCTCTCGTATGAGTAATAGACATACAGACAATCTGCTAATTGTTTGTTATTGTTTTCAGGTGAACCACACAACTGTATCAGCCCAATCTTGAGAAAAACAATGAAACCATAAGCAAAAAGAGTAAGAAATTGTCAAACAAAAGTATACACACATACTTCAGCAGTTCTTTGTGGTTATTGAAGTTCTATTCATTAATGCCAAGTGCTTCTTTGGCTCATAATCATAGGGAAAGCCATTTAAGTTCTATATAGCACCACCAGTAGTTCTTTAGGGGTTCTTGGGGTGGCAAAGATGCTATATATCTTTAGGCCCCGTTTACACTAATGCATTTTTGTTTTAAATTGCATAAGTTTTGCTACGGTTACGCCATCCGTCCACACTGCGCCGGAGTTTTTGAGCCCCAAAAACAGAGCGTTTTGAAAACGCTGGAAAGGCCGTTTTCATTCTAAAACGCTGCTGCTCTGTCTCAGTGTGGATGGGGAAAACGGAGACATCTGAAAACGGAGGCGTGGCTGCAGAGATTTGCTACCTGATTGGGGCTTTTAGATCATTGCGTATCCTTCCCTTATTTGTCAAGCCCCTATCACATGACTATAACGCTACCGGAAGACGGCAGACCAGCCTTCACTGTAAACATGGACACAGAAATGGGGCGTTGTTTGCACTATTGTCCGTTTTAGGTGCCATTGTGCAGTTAAACTCTGCCTTTTTTTACTACAGCAGCTGCATATATTCGCAAGAGGCAATCTATTGTTCAAACACTCACTAATCGCTCACGTTCATCGTTTAACCAGCATTTGTTGACTATAACCAAATGGTGAGCGAGACACATGCTTCCTGTTTATACTTGGACGCGCATGCCCAGAGTGCGCGAATGGTCACGTGATATACGTTTTCGGTGGAGTAGTGTGGACGGAGATAAGTTTAGAAATGCTAGATGAAGCACCAAGATAGTGTGGACGCGGATAATTTTTTATGTAAAACGACATTTCAAAACGAAAACGCATTAGTGTAAACGGGGCCTTAAAGGGCCACGAAACCCCCTTGTCTCAGCAGGGTGTTTTCACACCTCTAGTTTGGAAAAAGTCAAAAGAGAGAAACTGCTGGAGAGTGGAGCTTTATTGGAATGTTTGATACCGCACGGCGAATGGGAGAAAAAAAACCTCTGCATTTCTAGGTAACTTAGATGCACTCACTAGGTAGCGTCACAAAGCCGTGTGTATAGACTATCCTGTCACAAAATGCGGCAAAAATCCTACACAACAGTAATAGTTTGATTGCTGTGTTTACATTCGGAGAGCAGCATTTACAGCGGATCTTTCAGTCTATAATATTGTACTTTAATATTGCAGTGATATTAACATTCTGTAAACTTAGTAACTAAATATTTTCACTAAGACATGTCTTTAAAAACTGAAAGAGCACTGCTGACAATACAAACTAACTTTGCCATCTGAACAAACACTGATCTCACACACACTTACCAAATCTGTACTGACAGGACAATCAACACAAACTGGAACCGTGTCTTTTTTTAAAAGGAGACAAGCGGCAAATCTGGATATCATCATTTCCAGATGCGAAAAGCTCTCGAGTAAAAATGTTCCTTAAAAACGCATTTCTGTTGCGTGTCGCGTGCACTGTATTACACACGTGAGTCCAGCTGCGCTCTCATAGTGGGAAAATGAAAACAAAACCTTCATTGCAGCACATTAATAAACGCAGCACATTAAAAATGCAACACTGACGACCCATGTCTCCAAATTCTTGTTCTTCCACTTGTTTTGGTAATACAACATGGCGCCTCTCTGTCGTCTGAACACTGTAACAGGTAAAACAGTCTTCAAAGCTATCATGCATATTAATGAAGTTGCGCTGCATACACAATAGAGCACGCTGATTGGTTTGAACAAAGTCTTTCTCATGAATTGATGCCGCACACTCAGAGATGTCACTATGTACTCGCCGGTACAGACATCCAGTCTTCACGCTAGAATACACACAAGTATCTAATCATCGTGACACAGCTTCAAAAAAATTTTTTCAAACCGGAAGAACGAATTTGCTCAAAATAACGCAAAAACAACAAATTTTCCTTGTTTAGTAAAATATGTGTCCTAATCAAGCAGCAACCTCCCGCTCTCCCTCGGGAAGCCCATACAGAAGTAACTGAAACTGCAATTCATCGAAATTCCACTAGTCCTGGCTCCATAATAGAGCAAATCTCTATTGAGCCCACTGTTAAAATGGCCAACTTTACAGCAGAAAAAAGTGTTTACAGCCTGGTACAAAGAATGATTTCGGTTCATATAGCTAATATTACCCTTCATGACAACTGTGAAGGGGGGGGGTGATATTTTTTACAACTCATCCATTTCCTTTATATTAGATTATATTATTTTTGCATAATTAAGGGCGTGGCCACTTGAGTGACAGCTAGCTCTCGCTGGTCGTCATCACGTCACCTCAGCTGATTAGCCGCTGATCTCGGCGTATACAACGATTTTTTGTGTTGTTTTATGAGGCTTTACACAGTCAGTTGCCTTTTGGAATTATTTCTTACAATTATCGGCATCCTGTGTGCACTTAATTGTGCTCACAAACCATTCACATGGCCTCCGTTTCCCAGGTGAGTGAAATTATATACTTATATACCATCTCTATAAATGTATTTGTTTTATTTAAGATCATTTATCATTTATAATGTTCTTTAGACCTGTAATGCACTCCAAAATCTGACAGATTTATTAGCTGTAGGCTCTAGAACAGTCGTCTGAAGCGTTGTCAAACAATTCTGCCTGGATTTCATCAATAGCCCTGCATTTACTAACACAGACTATATCCAAAATGTTTGGAAGTAATTCGCACTTTCCTCCTGTTGAAAAACGTTATAAGAACGATGCTTTTAGTGGCTCACTGTGTGATACATTGAGCCACTAAGCATTGTGCTTATGACATTGCTTATGAAACAGTGTTTTTAAAAGTCTAAACACTTTATTGATATAGTATACAACCAAGCACATGTGGTCAGAACACAAACAAGTCACAGGTAATAAAGTATTAAGTGTTTCTCATGCGTCTGTAGCTCTGCTCACGCTCCGCCTCTTTGCTCTTGTATGGTATGCCCCGGTTGGTGCGATGACACAGTAATAAAATGGCGACGGTTGGCCACGCCTACTGGTATCTTCTTTTGAGGGTTGTTGCTAGATATAGTTAACGAGTATTATTTATGTTATTTATGAAATTTCCAATTTATTGTATTTTATTAACGTCTACCCCCACCCCAACCATCACAGAAGCGTAAAAACAGTAGTTGTACCGAGTATTATTTATCTTATCTATTAAATTACCCAATAAATTGTATTTTTTAACCCCTACCCCCACCACAACCCTAAACCCAACCGTCACAGTACTGTAAACATATTAACTATTGTTATACAGTGTCATAAAAAATGTAGCTATATTAATGTGCATATCCAATCTAGACTTTAGCTCTTTTGGGTTCTTCATAAACCTATGGGTGACGTCATGGATACCACGTCCATATCTTTTACAGTCTATAGTCCTAATAGTGTTTATAGCAGCTTGGGATACATATATGACTGTCAACAGCTCAAGAAATGTGTTTTGGTGTTTCGTGACCCTTTAACCCTTCAAGGCGCACTCTTTGAAAATTTTTTTGGCCCACATCATGGATTGAATAGTATACTGACACAACTTTGATAAATAGTAATAAGTAAATAATAATAAAAGGTCGACCAGGTGGTTATGATGCCTGTTAAAGTGTTAAATAAATCATCTTTACATATATAGGAGCTAGGGCTGCACCAATTGAGCATCGATATCACAATGTGTGCATTTGCAATAGTCAAATTAGAGGATAAGCAATGTTAAGTTAGGATTATAGTTGACCAGAAACCACAAGCCAAAACAAAGTTTATTATCTGCAAAGTGTTTAAGGCCTGTGACTGTATGAGCATTTTAAGACAGTTTAAAGCATTTTAATAGCGCATAAAGAAGTGTAATAAAGATTAATTTTCTTGATTAATTTATATGAAGACAATGCAATGCAATGCTATTTTACATTTGATTATTGAATTTTTGTACCCAAATACTGTTAGACTCTCACCAGAAAACCATAAAACACTGTGTTTTTCACTTTAATATTATATAAACCTATTGCGTTTATTTATGACTGCATTTATTCAATTTATTTTCGGCTTAGTTCCTTTATTAATCAGGGGTCGCCACAGCAGAATGAACCTCCAACTTATCTAGCACATGTTTTACGTTATGGGTTGCATGCCCTTCCACCTGCAACCCATCTCTGGGAAACATCCATATACACTCATTCACACACATACACTATGGACAATTTAGCCTACCCAATTCACCTATAGTGCATGTCTTTGGACTGTGGGGGTAGAACATGCAAACTCCACACAGAAACGCTAACTGACCCAGCCGAGGCTCAAACCAGCGACCTTCTTGCTGTAAGGCGACAGTGTTACCTACTGCGCCACTGCGTCGCCGTTTGTTTATTATATGTATATAATAAATTACATCACTGCCCTACAGAATCATCCCAATAAATCTAAATATATGACTTTCCAATTAGAGCTATTTCAGTCATCTTGTGAAATTGTATTTATATCACAATATACAGTTAAAGTCAGAATTATTAGCCCCTCTTAGAATTTTTTTTTCTTTTATAATATTTCCCAAATTATGCTTAACAGAGTAAGGAAATTTTCACAGTATGTCTGATAATATTTTTTCTTTCTGAAAAAGTCTTATTTGTTTTATTTCGACTAAAATAAAAGCAGTTTTTAATTTTTTAAGAACGATTTTAAGGTCACAATTATTAGCCCCTTTAAGCAAATTTTTTTTTTATTGTCTACAGAACAAACCACCGTTATACAATAACTTGCCTAATTACCCTAACCTGCCTAGTTAACCTAATTAACCTAGTTAAGCCTTTTAATGTCACTTTAAGCTGTAAAGAGGAGTCTTGAAAAACATCTAGTAAAATATCATTTACTGTCATCATAGCAAAGATAAAATAAATCAGTTATTAGAGATGAGTTATTAAAACTGTTATGTTTAGAAATGTGTTGAAAAAAAACTTCTCTTCGTTAAACATAAATTGGGGAAAAAATAAACAGGGGGGCTAATAATTCAGGGGGCTACTAATTCTGACTTTAACTGTATATCTCAGAGAAAAAAAATATTGCAATGTCAAATTTTTCTAATATCGTGTAGACCTAATAGGTGCTATGTAAACACTAACACCAAAAATTATTCCCTTATGCTTAGAAGCCAAAGAACCACTTTTAGTGCTATTTAGTGCCATGTAGAGCAATGGTCTCAAACTCAATTCTCAGAGGGTTGCAGCTCTGCATAGTTTAGCTCCAACCACCTCCGAATCGCACCTGCTTAACAGTCTATAGTAGTCTTGAGCACCTTGATTAGTTGGATCAGTTGTGTTTGATTACGGTTGGAGCAAAACCTTGTAGAGCTGTGGCCCTCCAAGAACCGAGTTTAAGACCTATGTTTTAGAGTGTACTGAATAGACCAGAAACCCCAATTACAGTTGTGTTTAGAGGCGGGGTTGGGTGCCACGCCTCCTTTTTAAAATCGTACATTTTCATATGACTGAACTCAACCAACAGTCTCCAACCAACAAACAAATTCGTACAAATTAACCACTAAACTGACAAAAAGTAAACTAGTTAAATTTCCTTGTAAGATCAGGCTGGAATAGAACATAATACAAAAATCTGAATAAAAAAGAGAATAAACTACTGTAATTCTAACAACAAAACAGAAATATATGCTACTGAACTAAACAGAACAAAACAAAAACAAAAAGAGAATAGAACATGACACTCCAAAACAAAAACAGAACATAAAAACTACAAAACAAAACAAAAAAAAAGAATAAGCACAACACAACACTTTAGATCAAAATCGAACAAAAGACCAGAACAAATAAAAACGGAATACATCAGAACAAAGAGAATAAAACATCACAGAATACACTGAAACAAAACAAAAAACAGCAAAACAATCAATATAAACAACAACAGAAGAAGACATAAAAACAAACACAGAATAGTGTCAGATAAATGCAAAACAGAAACAAACAAACAAAAAAAACTGTGCCATAACATTTGTTTGTTGTTGTTTACCTTTCATGACTAAGTGCTGTGCGCTGGCCTTGTGCCTGCAGGCCATTCTGACAGCGTACACAAGCAGTGATGTTGTGAATATCATTCTTAGTCATGCACATATATTATTAGCCCCGTTTCACAGGTCAGGACCTCTATGATGGCAGGAAGATCAAACGCCAGACACTCATTTATGTATTCGCTTGCCATTTTGTTCAGGCATTAAGATGGATTATGTGTAATAAGTGGGATACATTATGATTCAAATTGTGAGATAAATATATTGAGTTGCTTTCAATTAAAATGCAAATCATCCAGCAACAAAACAACACAAAATGCATATTTTTTGCAGCCGTTCGCTTATTGACTCAAATCAGTTAATAATGGAATTAGTAGACATGATTCTCCAATCACGGAAAGTAAACAATGAGAATTAAAATAAAAAAGAATTATGAAGAAGAATGAAAAAAACTAGGGTCTCCACTTGCGTTTGAGAGTGAATCTGTGGTAGGTGAGAGCTTCAAGAGCTGTTTCTGTCATTTTAAGTAACTTCCTTTTTGGCAGAGGACAGTTCACTTTGGCTCCAACTCCAGTGAAATCTGTCTGCTTGATAAGAAGCCCAGAGCTTTGTGCCTCTCGGCCGCAAAACAAAGCTGCCGTTGGTTCCTGAATGCCACAGTTGTTTAGGCAGAGGAAGGTAGAAAAGCAGTGGTGATGGCTGTGATTCTGCCAAGTAGGACATGTTCCTGGATCAACATCTTTTGTTGGGTCTGGGTCAACAAACCTCCCAAACACAGCCTGTAAACATAAACTTAGGCACTAGTGCTCACTACAAGACAGAAGCTCATCTAGTCAACAAAATAACCAATCAAAACGCCATATGTTTTGCACAATTCTCAGGTGTTCTCATGGGATGATCTGGGTTAAAATACATATACTGAATATTTATTATAACATGTTGTAAATGCCTGTATTTTCTAGAGAATGTAATCATATGCTTTATTGCTTGTCTCTTTAAATGCAAATAAGCTGCTGCCCACCTTCCAGAAAAGGGGTGTGGTTTTTACAGCTTAAGCCTCAGTTGGCACACAAAATAGAGCATCTGTATGCATTTTAAGTCTTTTAAAGTTTAACTCCTGATATGCCGGTTTCTGAACACACAGTAGCTGTCATGTGAGTTTTATCAATGGAACTCCCAGATTTCTATAACTAGAATGGCCAAAGTGTCTAGAATGGTCTCACCGGAGTAAAAGTGCTGTTTTGAAAGACATGTCTTAAGTGATGTTTTAGCTATAGGAAAGCTATGTTTTTGTTAGCAGAAAGTTGCTAGGCAACAGAGGCACAAATATTTAAAAAGCCCGGGAAAGTAGTGGAGTCTGAAATGCATCATTTTGATCGTTAAGGCCATTCAGGATAGAAATAATCTGTCACACTTTATTTCGATGGTCCGTTTGTTGAATGAAGTTACATTACATCTACATACCAACTAATTCTCATTAGATTTTAAGTAGACTGTTATGTTGGGGTTAGGGTTAGTGTGAGTTGATATGCAAAGTTTCTTATAGTCAGATAAATGTCTGTTAAAGGAGCAGTATCAACAGATATTAAGCAGACAGTCTGCTAATACTCAAATGGACCATCAAAATAAAGTGTTACCAAAAACTCTTTTGTGTTTTGTATTTTTAATAAAATAACTAATGTTAAAATGAAATATAAACACATTAAAGTTAGGTTATTAGTTATATAGGTCAAAATGACCAATAACCAATGCTGCGTCCCAATTTGCATACTATGCATCCTAAATGTTATTGCAAAATAGAATTAGTATATACCAAACCATAGTATGTTGAAAAGAGTATGCCAAAGGTTCCCAGATGGTTTACTATTTCCAGGAAAAACTGGTTGCTGCTAGATCGGATACGGTTGCGTCTCGAAGTTAACGAGAATAGTTGATATTATTTATTAAATTTCCCATTTATTGTATTTTATGAACACCTACCCCCAGCCCAATCCTAAACCCAACTGTCACAGTAACGTAAAAGCAGTAGTTGTACAGAGTATTATTTATGCTATCTATTAAATTACCCAATAAATTGTATTTTTTAACACCTACCCCCCACCCCAACCCTAAACCCAACCGTCACACTACTGTAAAAATATTAATTATTGTTATACAGTGTCAAAAACAAATGCTGCTATATTGATGTGCGATATGCACCAATCTAGACTTTATCGTAAAAGACTCGAAATGTAGAAGCGTCAATATCTTATTTTACGCGGCCACCATTTTAAAAAAACGAAAGCGAGGCTGCGGTGGGAAGAAACCCGGAAGAATAGGATCAACACTGTAAACATTGCAACAACATGCTGTGGACTACAAACCTCCAGCTGTTGCTGTGATTTCAAAATGCAGATATGGTGTAAACATCACTTTAATATCATTCAGTTCAGTTTAATTTAAACAATTAAAAGCATATTAGGAATCAAACAAAATCACAATCTCTTTAAGAGTGTCCTCCTAGGCTTCAGTTCATGGCACCAGGTAAATACCGTGGGGGCTTCCCTGCTTTAGCCTATGAAACCCAGTGAGCGATAAAACAATGCAGTCCTCTGTAGCACACCCTCGTGTTGTCTGTAATAGTGTTGTCCTGGTACTGAAGTTTAAAAAAATGTTCATTTCCTGCTAAGCTAAGTGCGTTCTTAAACCGCAGATTTGCTATTGTATTCACCAGTGCTCATCAAAAATGACTGATTGGCCGTGAAGGCCATCTGTTCACTGCTCTTCACAGAGTACAGACACAGATACACGAACACTGGAGTGTTTAAAGCTGCAAAGATATGTGATTGCGTTTAGTAAAAATCCGTGGAGTGCGGTGAACTGATGACCTTCACGGCCAATCACAGTCATTTCTGTTGAGCACTGGTGAATACTAAGGCAAATCAGCTGTGTTGCGTTCAACAGCGCTGAAATGTTAGTGGGGAAATTGTGTTTTTTTTTCTTTCAGTGGTGAAATTCAGTATCATGACAAGTCTAATATAGTGAAATAATCAGTTCATTAACTTAAATTTGATAAATGTCATCTAAAACGTGCGTTTGGAAAAGATAACGTTAGCTAACTAATGCCATTTCCCTTAACTTTTCTGAAAATGAGGTCTGAAATACCTTTTTATTTTCAGTTTCCATTCAGAACAGAACTTCTGTTCACTCTAAAGACGGTAAAAATTATAAATTTGTGTCACTTTCTCTTCACTGATAAGCCAGCTACATAACATTCCTGTATGACTCAGGCGATATTTCCGGGTTTCTTCCCACTACAGCCTCGATTTCGCTTTTTAAATGGCGGCCATGTGAAATCAGTTTATACTCCAACTGCTAATATTGCCCACAACATTATTGCACGTTGAACGTGAATTTGATTAGAACTTCAAGCTGGGGTAAAAAGTGTAAACAAACTACAAACATGGCGGACGTGCGAAACCCACCGCCAAGTAGAGAGGCTTCAGTAAAGATGTTTGTATGATTGTTAATTAATATCTACCCAACTGGAACCTGTTTAAACCGTGTTTTCAGTGTTATATTTTATCTGCAACAACAACGTGAACTTATATCAAGATGTGTTTTTAACTTCTGAATGCATAATTACCCAAAGACCTGAGGAGGAGATTTCTCTGCATGAAAGACTCTCGAATGGCAGATTTTCCTGCTGCTTCTCCAATACGGTAATTAAATATGAAAGAAATCTGGATGATGTTGAGATGATTGACAGGGAACGTAACTAAGCAACATAACAATCTGTTAACTAGAAAGTAGCATGTCCCAAAGCTTGCATACTCTCCTGTTACACACTCAAAAGTATATACTTTTAGGGCGTAGTACAAGTATGTGAATTGGAACGTAGCACAAGTTTTTCTTTTGTTTTTTTTTTTGTTAAAAAATAATTACACATACATTACTGTTGACAAAAATATTTCAAATGTCACTTATTTCAACAACAACAAAAAAAGCAAACAAGCCTAATGGGCATAAAAAATGGTTAACATTAAATTGTCTTGCTGTGTTCACGCCTAACGCTGCATTGCAGTAAACCATTTACATTCAAATGAAAAGCAAAAGCACAAAACTAAATGACATTTCATTTTATGCCTTTTCATTTTAATATTTATTTTTCGTAGCTTTCTATTATCAAATATGCAAAGCTGACTAAAATATTGCATGACATGACATTTTATGTACACAAGCTTTGAGATTCAATCAAAGTTGTGGCAGATGAAACATTTTAAACTTTAAAAGTCCCAAAGCCTAGCTGAAATGTTGAAATATGATGCAATAAACCAGTATCTTTGGAAGCCACAAAGCCCTTGAATTCAGATTTCAGATCTTCCATGTGCCCTTGAGTTTTCAGTTCATCTGCTTGTTAAAACAACATATCAAAAACAATGCTTAGGGCCATTTCCTTTACTCTTCCTAGTCAGACAAAAATACCAGTTTCCCCCTTCATTAAGCACAGGGTTTTGAATTTTGGTGCCTTTAAAATGTTCAGAGGACTGTTGGATTTCAGGCTTCAGAAACAGAGGTAATGAGACTAGAGGCTCATGCTGTTCCAGTACAGCTTGTCTCTTATTACTCTTTCTGTCAAAGCCATTCAAAAAAGACAAACCCAATTCAAAACAGGGAAATCCATTAGTAACAGAGGTTGAGTTATAGTCACCAGCAGCAGCAGCCTGAACGCTTATATCAACGCAGGATGAATCCATGCTTTCACGTTGTTTATGCCAAAATTTTGACCCGACCTTATGAATGTTGCAACAGAAATTGAGACTAATCAGACCAGGTAATCTTTTTATCTTCTGATGTCCAGTTTTGTTGAGTCTGTGTGAATTGTGACCTCAGTTTTCTGTTGTTATGTGGCATTGGTGTGCTCTTCTTCCTCTTTATTTTTTTTTTTGTTGCTCACCTGCTTCAAGGTTTGTAATCGGAGATGCACTTTTGCAAACTTGGATTGTAACAAGTGTTTATTTTGAGTTACTGTTGTCTTAATATCTGCTCAGTCTGAACATTCTTCTGTGACCTCTAGCATGAACAAGACATCTTCACCCACAGAACTCAAACCACTCAGACCATTCAAGAGATTGTTGTGTTCCTGCTTTTACTTCAGCAGATCATCTTGACCACGAGGGTATTCCAGAAAGCAGATAAGCTCATCTTTTATTTCCAAAAACAAAAACTTTCAGGGTATGCAAGTAGCCATAGCAACGTATGCTCTGAATAGGGCTCTGTTTCAGGGTTAGTTATACAGGATATATGTGTGTGTTTCCTAAAATATTTAGTGTATTCTCTATAAAAGCTGATAAAAAAAACTTTATTTGTAATATTGATCTGCATAAAATTGGTGGGATCGGCATTAGGGTTGGGTCGATAGACAATGCCTTCATCCATCGCCGATAGCCAATAGACATCACAATACTGAGCCTGCATCGCAAACCTCTGCACCTACCCCTTTATAGCAGCAACCCGCTCAAGAAAAATACACACTTAGGCCCCATTTACACTAATACGTCTTAGTTTTGAAATAGCGGATTTCAGATTTTACCACATTCTCACCCTGTTATTTACTTGTTTATTTTATTTTTTAGCTTTTTTTTTTGGTCTTACCTGCTTTCTGGAACTGTTCTTTAACAGACTGAAACTCGTTTTCATGGTCAACTCCGCTCTGCATCTCAAGTCCGCCGACAAACATGTCGAACTACCGAACAAACTGGTAACAGCGGGAAAGCCGTCCATACGGAGGTAAGCTGTCAACTGGTAAGCAAGAAAAGGAATGGCGTGTTTTAGTGTTTGTATTAAAGATGAAATGCAGCCATACATACTTCTGGCTGCATAATTTGCGATTTCCAGAAATGTATATGTGGCTAAGTTTTTAGAATGAGCCTGTGTTGAAAAACTGTCACTATAGCACATTTTAGTACCTAAAAGGGTCCATAATTGCATCATAAAGGTACTATTACCTAAAATGTAGTCTGAGTAAACTACTTCCCTTTTTGGGTACTAATGTGTGCTTTTAGGTTATCATTATGGACATTATGGATATTTATAAAAACAAAAAAAAATACTATTTGAAAAGGTGACACCTCAATGACAGCTTATGTACATTTATTACTGACAAATATATAGCATTCCATATATGCTGTTGTAAATGTCAAAAGACAACTTCACAGAAATACCACAATTAAATTCTGAATAAAATGTCCACACTAGGGGGGGGGGTGTATATTCAGAGTTTTTGCAGGTTTTTACAAAGTCAAATTTAAGACATTTTTAAGACTATTATGAAACTAATTTCAGGACTAAACACTAATGTTCTAATGGCCCGATTGGAAAAGTTTTCTATTTGCCCAATTAAAAAAAAATCTAATTAGTTATTTCTTAGCCACATTTTTTTTAATAATGTGTCAAGACAAAGAAACTCTAAAAAAATTAAATAAATAAATAAATAAAAAACTAGTTATAAGTTTTGTTCAAAGTTTTTTTTGGTGGATTATTGGGTGTTGTATGGATATGTGCCTGGTTGGATTCCTTCACAAGGACCTAAGAAAAAAAAAACCTGTTTAAATTTATTTAGAACCTACAAGACAATGTTTAAGTGACTTTAAAGGGCACAAATGATGAAAATCATCTTTTTTAAGCTGTTTGGACAGAACTGTGTGTAGGTATAGTGTGTCCACAGCCATATTGGGGTGATATAAACACAATAAGTCTTTAAAAAGTTTTTTTCATAATAAAGTTTTTTTTTTCCTGACATTAAAATAGCATCCAAATCCTCCCATTTTGAGGACCACCGCTGCAGCCTGGAGACCTCCAAGTAGTACTGCATGTCGGCTGGGTGACCTCCAAATGGGAGGGACTTACGCCGGAAGAGGGCTGGGTGTAGTAGACATTAATAAAACACAATAGGTTGGATGTGTCATATAAAAGAAATTAATGAAATGAAAATTCCAGGTTTGTACAGCCCACTTGGAGCTCAAGTTCCACCCACTTGGAGCTGGCTCCGACCTTCATTTATACCCTTCTCCTGCAACTTGACGTAGGAGTGCGGTTTCCCTGCCCAGCGAATTGATTGACAGCTGCATATTAACATGTCTCTGTAGTAACGCGTATAATCATATCAACAAGACAGGAGTCAGGACTTGTGCAAAGCAACCAGAATTAAAAGATCTGTTCAGTTCACTAGGACCATCAATCATCATCAGATGTTATCAAGAATGAGTTTTACAAGTTTAAAACGTTTATAAAACAGTGCATGTTTATTATGAATTACAGTGATTTACTTCAGCTTGACTTCATCAGCACAGCTGCACGTCAGTACAATTATAAAAGAAGACGCTTCAATCCCGGTTTGTGGACGTTAAATCAGGTTTATTTTGTACATTAACATAACAGATATTCATACAGCAGTGGATATTAATGTGTATCCTGTCACATTTGCGTTCAAAAACAGTGCAAAGCTAAACGTGTGTGTGTGTGTGCACTTTGTAACGTCATTGTGTGTGACTCATCGTTGCAACTCCACAACAAACACATCAAATAATCATTGTTCTTACTGTAGTATTTGTCACAAACGTTACGTGAGATCTGTTCCTTCATGTCTGTCTGTTGTCTGAAGCTGGATTTATACTTTCGCCTGGCGCCGCATTGCACACCTCAGCTGACTGCGCGTGCACCTCGAAAACAGACGAGGCTTTTATAGACCATTTCAAGAATGTAAACAATAACAAACGTTTTGCCATGACAGCACGTAGGTCTGGTCCTGAAGCATTTCTGGAACCTACATTTTTTTAATCACAAACCTGTCAAAACAATGACTAGCGCATACTTTTTAAGCCTAGCTAAAACAGAGCAGAAAATGTAACATTATTTACAAAAGCTAACAACTGATAATGGCGTGAAATTACCAGAACCCCTTAATCATATACTGAGGCAACAACTTTTCACCCAGAATGTTAAACATTTACCTGAAGTTACATATCCAGACATTTATCATTATTTGGTTGATACCGAGCGCGTCTACATGAGAGAAGCCGTAAAAACATATCGTAGTCTGAATGCCTACAATTGCTTTTTTAGCTGAAAGGTTTGAAACATTTGTTCATTTAATGTAGACGATGTTTATATTGTGTTCAACGAGGTTGGAGCAAGTCAAATGCTTTCATTAACGTACTCCGCTTGGTTTGTTGCTAAAGCGACAGGGAAGGATATTGCCACATTTGCCATTGTAATATTCTTTAAAGAGCCCCTATTACACATTGAAAAGGGTCATATTTCGGTTTTATGGGTCTCCAACAACATACTGATATGCATGCAAGGTCAAAAAACACATTCATGGTCTTATTATATGCATTTATTTTTACCTAATTATCCCAGCGACTCCCATATGAATCGTTCAGCGATTCATTTGTTCCCAAACCCCTGCTTAGCGCGAAGCTATTCTGCGCTGATTGGACCGATGACAGCCTGTTGCGATTGGTCGACAGCGTTCAGCACGAGACAGTAAAATGCCCAGCGTGGTTTATCAAGCCCGCGGGTCGCCAACATTGGTATAGGATCCGATCGCAGTGAACGCCCGAAACACGCTTCAAAGTAAACTTACTAACACCACAGTAAACAGTACCCGGTTCTCAACAGTGTTATTCAGACACCTCAGCGCTGAAAGCAGTGCCGTTAAACACTAGCATATTGCTCTTGTTAAGTATGACCCACATTCAGTTTTAATCCACACAGCAGCAAAAGCTGAACTATTCTGAACCTTGACCGCTGCACGTGTGCAGGATCAGCTAACGGTGGCCATAGCAACGACAAATGGCAGTGGAACGAGCTCACAAAAGCATTTAATCTGTAAACAAAGCAGCACGCGTCACGTTTACAACATTGCATTAGACGCGATATGAGAATATAAAGAGTTAACCTGATACAGTACACACGGTTACTAGTAACAAAACATGTAGATCATTTCTATTTGCAATCATTGCTGTGGCACCTCATCCGTGATCTGCTATATGTTCTAAGGGCTTACCTGTACTCTGCTTTTCTAAACGATCACATCCCCAGCCGGGAGGTTGTAGCATCCTCTGTCCTCTGACAATCTATCTCTGCGGGCTCCCGCTCTCCATTCGCAAACCTTTTCTGTGCTGCTCACCAGCCCGAAGCCCAGCGTTCAGCAGCCGGTGTACCTAATAATTTGTCCTTATTTTGCCCGCACCTCTGGTGTCTTGTCAGTCCATTACAAGATGGAGGCAGAAACTAATGCATGAGCTGTGTAGTGATAGATCGCCCATTGTAAGCGTGCAGATTTCTGAACGACTCCTTTCCCTCACACTTCCAATAATATCCAGGTAAGCACAGCGTCTTCATGAGCGTCTTGTTGCTGTGTTAGTGGGCGTGGCCACAGGTTTGAATTTTGCCGGGTCGGCGCGCGCAACCATTATGTTTTTGTAACGTCCGAAACGGCTGAAGATTCGTTATCAAGACCATTCATTTAAACCACTATGAGTCGAATCTTTTATAGATGAATCAATAGTTTTAAAAACTGTCTACTTTCAGATTTAAGCTTTAGCTGGATATTTCGCTTCACTAAGAGCTGTGTTACACACTACATGGAAGGTCATTTTCAAAAACTGTCTTATACGGATGCTAAAAAGGCAATTATGGTCCAACATTCCTGACCATTATCACCAATAAGGTCTAGAAAAACAGGGCATCAGTATATTGTAAAGTGATAGGTTCAAATATTTCTTTCCAGTTATCAAATAATTTGTTCCTTGATGTGTAACTATACATTTTTTTTTCAAAATTGTAACATACATCAGTGTAAAACCTATAAATGGTGGAAAAACATAATTCTGTAATTGTGTACCTGGGTCTCCACTTTTGCCATGGCCTCTTTTGGCTTTAACAAACTTATCCGTCAGGTCTTTCCAAACCTTTTAACAAAAACGTTCTACCTTTCCCTCTGCTGTTGCAATTTCTAGCCAAGAATTATTGAGGATCACGGATCATAAAGATGTGTGTACAATGGTAAATGTTTCAGAGAAAATCTCTTCAAAAGTGATTCATATTCAACTCAAATCAAACGCGGCACCACTCGCACTGTTCGCTTGAGTCTCAAAAAAAAAACATGCGCTCCGCCGGCCGAAATAAAGTCATGCACACCCAAAGCGAACCTCATGTCACGCGCACTATGACGTCACATTCGCAGCGTGCACTTAAGCAAATGCGTCGAGTATAAACCAGGCTTCACGCAGCCGAGGGTGGAGATTGAGGCACACTGACAGGCACGTAGGAATGGTGGGTAGAGAGGACTAGCATTAAAGGCACAGGCCACAAAAACAGAAACATGATGTTCAGAGCTAAAAATCACAAACTTTTGAAAAGTATAATAAATAATCTGATGTGTGTTTTGAGCTGAAACTTTACAGACACATTCTGGAGACACAAAAGACTTGTATTAAATCTGGACAAGGGGGTAAACTAGGTGCCCTTTAAGACTTTTTATTTAAGACATTAACACTTTTTAAGACCCTACAAGCACTCTGGCATTTGCAAGGAGAATTACCTGTGGGTGCTTAAACTGACTGAAATGCATGAGGAAGACAGTGTGTCACATTAGCCCAGATCAACATGGCACCTTTTCACAGCGGTGTGAAATAGCTTTTCTGTCACTTGTCACAGACCATTACACATCTCTCTGTTTCTGTTATGTTTAAACAACTTGGAAACAAGGCACTTTAAAAGGGTGGGATCAAAGGTCTACTTTAAATATTCCTGTATATCTGGTGAACTTTTAGCTGTAAGTGCTCATAGAGGACTCAGACATGAGCTAATTTGTCAGAATCCAGACACGAGGAATCATTGTGGACTTAAGGAAATAAAATTGTAGCTATTTTTAGCCATGCATTACACCAAAGTGTCATTAAAGTGTAAAACACTACATCATTTTACAGACATGATGGGTATGTAAAAGGGCTTGCTCACACTATGCTATCCGAACCGTGCCCAGGCCCGTTTCCCGGATCGTTTGAGAAGTGTGAGTGCTCTGAATTGGGCTCAGGCACGGTACACTTGGGCGGCCATGGCCCGGTTGGAAGAGGTGGGCCTGAGCGCGGTTCACTTGGGCTCAGGCGCGGTACACTTACAGTGTGAGTGCAAGCGTGCCTAAGCCCGAAACTGAAAGCGAGACATAACTTTTATGGGACTGTTTCACATGGATTAATTAATCATTCGTACTGTTCATTGTAAACTGTCATAGATTATTAAAGACGCAAATCCCTCACTGCACGTCAGCTGCACCTTTAGCAAACTTTCTAATTCCTGCAGCACGAGGACTTTATGACTGCTTATGAGCGTCAAAAGTGGCTGATCTGTTCTGCAAAATATTAGACTGCATGTCACAGCATATGAAACGACTTAATATAACTAAAGAAATCTCCACTGTGCTAAGCGAGAGCGCTTACTGAGGAGCGCATCATCGATGACGTAAGCGTGCCCAGGCCCGAATGTAATGTGAGTGCGGGCCGTCGGGGGAGACGGGAGGGGGGACAAGCGTGCTTTGGCCCGGTTCAAGACAACTGTACATAGTGCGAGTATGGCCTAAATATGTCAAATGGCTGGGCAGTCCAGTTAAAATGAGAACTGTTCATTTAAATGAAGTAGTGTTTTTTCTACAGTCAAAGAACAGTCCTAAACAGTGGACCACATTTACATTTGAACATTATAGATATAAAGTAAGAATATTCCAACCTGACTTCAGATGAATGCAGCACTACCAGTTGACTCTCTATTTTGAGCAGAAGGACAGAAGCAGGGACGTACGTGTCTGTCTGATCTTGATATTATTCTCATCATGCTTTACAGAAGGCCGCAGATTTCAGCTTCTTTCAGGCACGGAGCTTAGAAAAAGCTGTGACCTAGATCACTCAGCAACAAGCTTATTCCTTTCATTTACAATAACATTCAAACTCCTGTAGAACAGCAGAAAAATAGCTTTAATAATAAGGCAACAAGCAACAAAAACATTTTCTGAATAGCAACACACCTGTATGCACGTTAATAACATGATGACAATACCCTTTGTAGACACATTTTGGATACAATATTGTAACCCAATAATGGAGAACAGACAAATTCTCCATAACATTTCTCTAGAAAAAAGGGCAAAGATTATTGTAGTGATAGTTTACTTGATTGCAATTTATCAAAGTTCTGGACAAATACCCTAGACCACCAGCACTGCGTGTTTTGGATGTCTCCTTTGTCTGTCACACCCATTTTAGGTCTTTCAGTTTATGCTTATGAGTGATGATTTGAATCAGGTTTTTTTTTTTTAGGAGACATGGAAAATGTGCAGAGCTGGTCGCCCTGGAAGGTGGTTGAGAAACACTGCCCTAGATTAATAGACTGCAAAATACTAAACAGAGAGATGTAAACTACAATTGTTTTATTTAAATTTCTTAAGTGGATGTTACTGTTAAATTTATGACGCAGTTCTGATTCCTAACTCCTTTCAGCTACTTCACGGGCTGACCTGTATGAACCGCTCCATTCAAAGTCCCAGCTGACTCAACTGCCCTCTAAATGTCTACAAGAATGTACAAATCACAGTTTGAGGTGACATGTTATTAACGGAGGTATACACCATCAATCAGTTGATCTATCCCGAACATTAAAATACACATTCCTATACAGACATAAACTAGGAAGGCAATGGTATTGTCAACACCCTGATATATCTTTGGTCTTGTTCTTTCTCTGGAAGCGTGTGTCTGTGGGGTCAAAACCCCTTTCTCCGGCCCCAAAAATGGCCCAGCTTGGGGTCTTGGCCATATAGTCCATTGCTGAGAAGTTCTTGGTGCCTCCGCTCTCCTCATATTGCTGAATGAGCTCCTGAAAGCGTTCATAGTCAATCCACGTCCACCACTCGCCATCAACTTTAAACTGCAGACAAACAGGAAAGAAAGAGATAAGAATGAAAAATTATGACACAACCATGAAAATTGTAGTGAGACTGCTTGACAGACAAGGTGTTAAAGTTGATTAATTAAACCTGATGGTGTTTTTCCAAACATTTGGCCTTCCAACTAGGTAAATCTCTGGGTAGTTATAGGAACCGAGTCATAGTAACTAGCCACCACATAAGAAAAGTTAACATTCTGTATTGTTTTCTGTGAAAACGTATAACTTCCCAGACCATTCTCTGGTCATTTGCACCTTCACTTTGAACGTTTTAGAAGGAACGCCGACTAGCAAGTAGCAACCAACCCATCAGCCACTGGTGACAAGCAGCAATAAAGTCACTGGCAGTGTGAATGGGGATTTGAAGCTCCCCCTGAGACACTTGCTCTCAATTGAACTAAGAACAAATCACTCTTCAGATATCATGAGATTTCACGTGAGACACTTTACAACACCTTTAAAAAAAATCTACAAGGCTGTATTGTTTTCTTCGAGACAAGCACTTTCGCTGTAGCATGTGATGGGCATCAAGTTTACTTAGTAAGAGTTGTGTTCTTTGACCAGTTCAATCAGTCCTGCTCAATCGTGACTCTCAAGCTTTGTTTCTATATAAAGGTGTAGACAGTTTAGCTCTGCTTGTTTTCCCACCCTATACATTTAATCAATTTCCATCAGTGCCTCTAAACCATTCTCCAACAAAGGCGTAAAGAGTCCTAGTGGGGAGCTGCACTGATTACATTTCACACTGCACTGATGAGATGTTTTGCTGTGATCCATGCTCAGCATGGTGATCCAATCAGCTATAGGCACCAGACTGCTGTTTCTTTCATCTCTTGACATACCCTTTCTTTCAAGACCTACTCATTGCCACAAAATCAATTTAGGTGTAGTGTATTTTTGCTCTGAGAAGGCCGCTTATGTATCTGATTGGGTTGCTAGAAGCTTGGGTCAAGGGTAATTGAAAGACATGTCTCAAAAGTAACTATAACCTGCTTTCTAGTAAAGACTTGAACTACCATCAGTAGAACATGCAGCTTTGGTTAGTGCATTGTAGTTTCTGCTTGCCTCATTCCAGGGACAAACACTGTCATTTAGACTGCGAATGTGGAGGATGATTTCCAGCAGGTAACAAAGCTGTCATTAGATAAAGATGTAAAGAAAACTGAGAAGCAACCATTCCTTCCTTCTACTGCAAATTTCAAGGTTACAGACTTCTTTTAGTGCAAATGATCATTGCCCTTGTGCCATTTGACCTCAGTTTAGCTGCTTACTGTACCTGAAGCTTCCTGGAGGCAGCCTCTAATGCTCTCTGCAGTAAGTCTGTAAGGCCTAAAGCAGTTTGTGTCCTCTGGGGAACTTTTCTCCTTAGATGCATGTTTTTATTACAGAGTAATTTGCTGAGTTGAATAACTCTGCACCCTTCTTACAGATACTCAGCAGTCAGAAGATGAAGTGTCCCATGAGGCCAAACTCAGCTGCCCAGGAATGGCCAATGATACATACCCTACCACTTTTAATATTTGTCCCCCTGCTTGTCATTACACACTATTGTAGGTTTAGCTCAGCATTCTCCTATCTTACTCACATGAGGAAACTACTGTTGGGGAGTGACTAAAATATAATTGCTGCTAGCTTGTTTATGCTTGTTACAGCTGAACAAGCTGACTGAGCAATAATCAAAACCACTTATCTCTTCTTAATAGAGTTGGGAAGTCAAGTTAATTTTTAACAAGAACAATTTGCTTTAAAAGAGCAAAACAAGCTGGGTCTTTTTTAATCCATTCATTCTAAATTACTTCAGTACAAGGACATTTGAGCATGTCTACAATAAAATGTATAGATTGAAAAAAGAATATAAAGTTTAAGGTGTGATTAAAAAAAAGCTAATTAAATGCAACACTGGCCAATACCATAAAAAAGTTAAATTTTGTTTGCGCCAAGCAGCAACATCCTACCCTTCCTCGGGAAGCCAATACGGAAGTAATTGAAACTGCAATTCATCAACTCGCCTTTGGGGGCTGGCTCCAGGAAGTCCAGATGTTCACTGACTGCAATGCTAAACTGGCCAATTTTACAGCTGATAAAATGATGTTTACAGCCTAGTACAAAAGATGGTTTTGGTGCATATAGGTACATATATTACCCTTCATGACAACTGTGAGGGGGGTGATTTTTTATAACTCATCCATTTAGTTTTTATTACGTTATATTAAGTCTGCATAATTAAGGGCGGGGCCACTTGCGTGACATCTAGGTCTCGCTGGTCACCGTCATGTCATTCCTGCTGATTAGCAGCTGAACTTGATGTTGAATTTGCTTCAACTTTTATGTGGCTTTATACAGTCAATTGCGTTTTGGAATTTTTTTCCTGCAATTATCAGATACTATAGCATTCTGTGTGCACTTAATTGTGCTCACAAACCTTTCAAGTTGCCTCAATTTCCCAGATGAGTGAATTTATATACTTATATACCGTCTCTATAAATGTATTTGTTTTATTTAAGAAAAATTTATCATAATTTTTCTTTAGACCTGTAATGTACACCAGAATCTGACAGATAAATTAGCTGTAGGCTCTAGAACAGTCATCTGAAACGTTGTCATACAGTGTTATGCCTGGATTTCATAAATAGCCTTGCATTTACTAACACAGACTATATTTGAAGTATTTGGAGGTAATGTGCGTTTTCCTCCTGAAGAAAAACATCACAAGAACAATGTTTAGTGGCTTAATGTATTACAACAGTGTTTTCAAAAGTCTAAACACTTTATTGATATAGTATACAACCAAGCACATGTGGTCAGAACACAAATAGGTAATGAAGTATTAAGCGTTTCTCCCAAAGAAAAGCCTGTCTAAGCAAAATGCTAGCAGGTGTCTGTAGCTCCGATCACGCTCCGCCTCATTGCCCTTGTTTGGTATCCCCCGGTCAGTGCGATGATGCACAGACAAAAATGGCGACAGTTGGCCACGCCTACTTGTAGCTTCATTTGCGCTCTTCAGAAACCTAAGGATGACGCCACGGAAACTACGTCCATATTTTTTACAGGTTATGGTTTGCACTTGATAAATATCCCCAAAAGCAGTTAAACTATAAATTATAAACTTGTTGCTTGGCAAGCAAGTTTCAAATTAAATTCACAACACAGCCCAAGATGGAGAATACAGACAACGATAGTGAACTTTAGATGCCGTATATGAGAGTGGGAAACTGGCAGCATTTTTATTTTTGCAGTGCAATATCATCCACATTTGCCATGCCAACAGATGGCCATGCCATTGAGAGAGTGCACTTTAAGGTCCCATTCATTTGTAAAATTGCTTCTGCACAGCTAACTGGGAACACTAAGCATATGAAGTCACTATGCCAATGAGATTTTGGGATGCCACATCACCCAACACAGATTGCAGCCTCTCTTTCATTCCCTAAACGCTATAAACATCCCCCATAATTAATGGTGCTCTGTTTTGTACGATGTGCTTTGGGGCTTCTACAGTCTGGTGCAGTTACTGTGAGACTGCTGAGACTTAAAGTTTAAATGGGTAATCTTGTTTACGAATTAATGAATGTTCATAAGGCCAGCTAAGGCTTTTGAAAAATGCAATATGCTTCAAGGCTACATCTCTTATTAGTGGTGTATGCTAAGGCAAGCATCTCTATTACCATTGCTCTTTCTCAGGGCTGAAAAAAACATAAGTATTAAACTTTAGTGCATAATTTGTCCCACACAGCTTGGAGTAAAGCCGGGACATGCTCAAAGAACAAACAAACAGACAGTGTTATCTTCTTGTGTCAGATGTGTCTGGGTCAAAAAGCTCTTCTTTAACAACCCAAAAGGATTACATACAACTGGCAGCTACCATGCATGTTCTGCACCTTCATGTAAGGATTTAAGTGTCTACATCAGCAGGTATCAACAGTAAACATTTGGATTTCAAAAAGGGAAAAGCCCAGCAGGAGTTAATGTGTGCAAAAACTAGTCCAACAGACTTGAGGCATCGGCCATTGTTGAGACCAATAGCAACACTGTTCTGTTTGCCGAGAACATTTGCTTCTCTAAACAATCAGGATGTTAAAAGAAAGTTCCAAACACATTTCTAAAGTGTGATCTAGACCATATATACAGTCCTGAATATCACAGGACTCTTCTTCTATGTAGTTTTTTGAAGACCCTGCTCATCCTCAAAATGACCAAGTGGCAACCCTGCATCCATACATTGTAGAAAACTGAGCTTCTTCTTCATGTAGAACTCTAGTTAAAATTAAACCCTTGTTTAACCCTGCTTTACATGCTTTAAATACTGGAAGTTGAGCTCAAGGGAATTAGAAAATAGTGCAAGAAGGAAGACTTTAAGGATGAAGCAGAAAAAACTTTGAGAATATAAGCTGGCACCTTTCACACAGAGAAGAGCTGTAAATTCATTCAGAGGATTTTACCTTGTCAAGATCATTGCGAATAAAGGGTGAATGTTTGCAACCCTGAAATGAGAAAAAAACAAAAAAAAAAACATTGCGACTGCTAAACAAAGTCAATGCAATGAAATGCTGTCAGTGGCCTTACAAGGTCCAATGTGAAAAATGGCTTCTTATTACAGGAACAATGGGTCTTTTTAGCACCCACGTGAGTCATGGTCAAGCTGAACAGAGGGTTAGAGAGAGAGAGTCCCTGTGTGGTCAGGGGTGTTTTGTTGAAGAATGAATTTTCACAAAAAATCCAATGTCTTTTCTTATACAGTAGATGTCTGTCAGAGGCAATGCAAAGAGAACTCTTTAGCATGCATAAGGCAGGGACAAAAAGCCTTGCAGCAGAAGGCACAGCAACTCAGTGCAGGAGTGACGGAGAACGGCTTCATCATAATTTGAATTTTTGGAAAATGACAGTGTAAAGCCCAATTTGATGCCCAAAATTAGATTTTTTTTAGTTTCTGTAATAAGGGAAGCCACTGTGCGCATTTTTTCTAATTTAAAGGGCCATGAAACCCCCCTGTCTCAGCATGGTGTTTTCACACCTCTAGTTTGGAAAAAGTCAGGAAAGCGGGCGTGTCCAGCTCTGTTTAGGTGGGAGTGTCGAGGGAGGGAAAGAGGGAAGGATTTGCAAATATGGGAGTTTTCATTTGGGCACGCGCTGATCGTAAGGGCCGATTGAAGGACTTTGGCCAGGACACCGGGGTTACACCCCTACTCTTTATGGGAAGTGCCATGGGATTTTTAATGACCACAGAGAGTCAGGACCTCGGTTTAACGTCTCATCTGAAAGACGGCGCCCACTGACAGTATAGTGTCCCCTTCACTTTTACTGGGGCATTAGGACTCACACAGACCACAGGTTGAGCGCCCCCTGCTGGCCTCACTAACACCACTTCCAACAGCAACCTAGTTTTCCCATGTGGTCTTCCTACCAGGTACTGACCCTGGTCTTGGGCTGCAGGGTAATATGGCAAAACATGACCCTTTTTAATGCATAACAGGGGCTCTTTAATAAATTACATGTGCCTCAGGAGACAAAGTCAAATTGCAATGAATGTGTGGTGGCTTTAAGAGGTGCCATTTCACTGCACACATTTTTGTTATCACATGATCTATTAAAACAAAATTCACACTTTATGGCATGCTGAAATTTATTCGGTATTAGCATCATAGGTAATGCTAATTTTTTTCTTTTATCAAATAAAAAGATAATCTTACTCCGTTGTGCGCAGTTTTTTATGAGCATTTTCAAAATGTATGCTTGTCTTGATGTTAAAATAAAGCATTTTTTGCAATATTCCAAAATGCATTAACACTGGGTAGATGGAAACATAGCTAATGAGTTTCATTCTAGCGCATCATGCAATGTTTATATGTGACTATACAGTACGCCTCGTAGGATGAAAGGAGCAGCACAATTTAGTGAAGCATCTTCAATAGCCAATCAAGGTATGTAGAGGAATTATGAAATTATCTATGAATAATATAATTGGCATAATGCCATGAGAGGGCAGAAGTGCTGAAGTGCCCGTATGGCACTAATCTTCATCCAACAAAGCACACACCTCTCAGAAGAGAGTTCTTCATTAGTCTTTTGTTGGCATTATCATTGTATTGGCACTCTACTCTCACAGGACTCACATCCAGCCTCACTGGCTTCCCACCAACAAAACTCTTCACCCCGTTTCCAAACAGCTTAAGATGAGGTAGTGGCGGACTGAGCACCCTCTCATGTCTTTGTGAGCTTGAGAGGAGGTTGCTTAGACAGCTCACACGACTATGACTTTCCACTACTGCAGCTCATTAATAGCTGTCATGATGTAGATCTTCACTGTGAGACAGGAAATGAATGGAACTGCTTTTAAGGATGTAAAGAGGTGGACATGTGCAATTACAGCCCCTTTTGAACATAACAGAACTGAATCTGAATAAATGAACGGCATATTTATAATCATATAAATCAACTGATAAATGAGGAACGGGCTGTTTTTTACTTTCAAGCAAGTAAGGTCTAAAACCTTCACAATCAGAAACGACATGAAATTATTCGACAGATGTTAAATGTTTCCATGCACACAATGGTGCAACATAACAGTCAGTCAGTTAGGCCCAATCCCAATTCTATTTTTGTACCCCTACCTCTTTTCCTTCCCCTTGGCCCTTACAACCGAGGGTTAAGGGGAAGGGCTTCAAAACCTACACCTAAGAATTGGGACAGCACTACAGCACCTGCACACCATCATATGTCATCGCGATCTCTTTCTTCATATGAGATCAGACGATCACGACTGCTGTAGTTATTCCAGTTGCGTTATTTTTTGGTATTTATCTTCTGGAAATCACTGAAGGCATATATTATGTTATCATAATGATATAATGTGGCAATAAGATCATAACTATAAATTTACACAGTGGCCATATTTATCTTTGTAAACACACGAAAACAACATTAACATTATAGCAGACACTGTAAAAAGCTCATTCTTAGCCACTAGACTGCTTTGACAGGGTATGCGAGTGTCATCGAGTTTCAGAATGTTGTGGGACTGCTGTACCGGAGTTATTATTAGGGATTATAGATCACAAAATTTAGTTGTTTTTTTTTTGCGTTTTTAAAAAAAAAAAGCATGATGCTAAAACATGAACCCGGTTATGAATATATTAAAACATGTGTTTGTTTGTCGTAAAAAATTCGTAATAATGACAAAAAATACTAATTTGTGGATCTCCTTCCGGGTGCAGCGAAACTGCCGCTGTAGCTGGTGTATTCTGGGAAATTTTCTTACCCCTATGTTATAAGTGTGCTCCTGAAAAATCTTCATTCGAAGGGGTGTATACCCCTTGCCCTTAGCCCTACGTCTTCAAGCTAAAGAGAATTGGGACACCACTAACCCCTTGATGGAAACGCGCAAAACGAGGGATAGGGTTAAGGGGAAGGGCTAATTGGGATTGGGCCTTAATGGCAAGAAACAATGAGATGTTTGGTGTCAAATTTAATGATTATTCGATTACTGCCATATTATTGTGCACTATATCAGGCTATTTTAAAGAGAAAAAAAACATTATTGAAGATATTAAGAGTTAAGATTATTTAAAGTCTGCATGAAATTCAAATTTTCAGTGTTTATTTTGCTAGCGCACATTCTTTGTCTTAAGGTGAACAATTAATCAGTTTGTTTTGGTAATCTTTAATCTAAATCTAACCATTTGCTTCAGCAGTTCTTCTCTGATGTCAGATATGTTTAGCCACACCCATCCAACCATTAGTTTAAAACTCCACCCCCTAATCAATATTACGTTTCAGTAGGAAACACATCATCATACTAAGGTTTGGCGGTTACTTCAAATCGTATCAAAATCCCCATCTAAACATGCGCGATTTCTAAATCGCCTTACAGCACAATTTTTCCGCAGTATGCTGTTTGATTATTATGCTGCATGCCTTAACAGAGCGCAAGAACAAGAGATGAGCTTAATGACAAATAAACAGGGATGATGAGTTCAACACAGGAGGACTTGGTGCAAAAAAGTCAACATCTGTGGTGTGGGATTACTTTAAATACAGGAAGGCTGATGTATCGCAGAACCAGGTAATTTGTAAGATCTCAGTCACATATTGCAGCTTAAAATATTGCATAAAAGATGCGCGAATAAAGCAGGGTTTCCATCCAAGAGTCAAAGAGAACCAAATTGTCACTTCATGGCGCCAAATATCAACAGTAAGAATGGAATTTGCTGTAGTGGAGGAAGCTGTGTCAATCTTTTCTTTATTTAATAAATGACTTGCACCTTGGAAGACAGTATGCAGACGCACAATAAACACGTGGTGGTGTTTAAAGGTGTGAGATGCAGGGCACAGACACTCTTGACAGTTCCAGAGGTAATCAGTAATATATAATACTGAATCAATTAAGGCATTTTAGAATAACTAAAACAACATTTCAGATGTTTTACAATGTGTTCAGCATGCTGGTTTATCCATTTACACACATTTTTAGCATCACATGATCTCTTACAACAAAATCACAATTTTTTATTGGAATTTGTTCGGCAAAAGTGTATCCATCGTAGTTTCTGCACATCTTTTCTTATCAAATAAAAAGTTAATCCTACTCATTTTATGAGCATATGTTTTATTGCGCATTTTTAAAAGTTATCTGCATCTTGGCGTTTCCATCAACCGTTTTTATCCATATCCAAAATGCGCATAAAAATAGGTGGTTGGAAACGTAGCTATTGTTAGTCGACCATCAACCGTTGTCTCAGAGGACTAACAACTAACAAAACATTGTTTTATTCATGGAGAAAATTAAGCAGTGGGGGTTTGGGTGTTCTGTGTTTGTCTGAGGTAATTAGTCTACTGAAATGTGTATATTCAAAGTATGAAGCTAATCAGTCAGTTCTTGTTATGTGACTCGCAGTGTGGCATTCTGAAAAGTTTACATGTTTTCAACTCTGTGCGCCTGGAATACATTCGTGCATCACCCCCAATATGCGAGCTCAAGCCATTTGCCTCCATTTAAAATAACTGCACACAAAAGATATGTGAACGACCTGTTTCATGGCAGCATCACAAAGAGATCATTGATATATGCATGACAAAAGAAAGTCTGTGGACATGTAGAAAAGTGCACGCAACTAGATACGTGGTCAAGCTGAATATCAAAGCCCTACTTAAGTTTGATGGCATGCACACACAAAAACAGTAGTCTGTTTATTAGTTTTTCCATAGGTCTGTTCTAGAGACAATTTGTTACATCTTTACTACAAGATTATTTTTGTATTATGTCTGTTTTAGAGACATGTTACAGGTCTTTGATAAGGATCTAATTGTTTTTCTTTGGAAATATGTTTCAGATTCACACGTAAAAAGTGTGTGTGTCAAAATCGCAATATTGTTCAAGAAAAGGTTTCTTTTGCCCATATCGTACAGCCCTACATCATACTGGAAAAACTTCCAGCAACTGCAGTTCACATGGACTTAAATGTAATTACTTGTTTAAAAAAAAAAAAAAAAAAAAAGAAAATAATAAGTGATAATTGTGGTGCTTTAAAACAAGCCAAGTTGTATGAGTTCATTTTACATTGTCTCTTAAGCTGAAACATTTTGGACCCCCCTGACTTTCATAATAAGTACAAAAGCAGTTGAAACTTTTTTTAGAAATGTCTTATTTTGTTCCACAGATGACAGAAGTTTCATTTTTGGATGAGCTCCAGTAGTAGAAGAAAAACAGATGGCTTTACCTTTTTAATAAGGAAAACTCAACCTTGTGAAAGACTCAACATAAAATCCCATGCAGGAATATATGGTTCTTGATTTCCGAATACAAACAGCAAATCATAAAAAGATATTGAAGCGCCATATAACACTTGCACATAAATATGCTTTTTGTTTGTGAGAGAAGAGCGCTGGTAAGCGCTGCCCACGCAAACCATTAGAGAGGCTGTCACAAGAAAACCAATGTAAAACAAGAGAGGCTGTGAGAATGACTAGCGCTGTGTCAGGAGACGGCATAAAAACACAGGAAGAAAGGTTTAACCCTTTTTCACCTGGATGGCAGTTTAATGCAAGAACCCATATCAACACCTGCTTTTAATGACATTAACAGAAATGACAGTGGCATTTTTTATAACTTTAGCTTTATGTTATATGTAAAATATATAATAATCCGTTGATACATTAAAGGGCACCTATTTTATCCCTTTTTTAAGATGTAATATTAATAT
>CAIGQZ010000379.1:1043092-1057325 GCA_903798205.1 Danio tinwini | reverse complement strand
TATATATAATTTTCATATTTTGAAGAATGCTGAAAAACTGCAGGCATTGACTTCCATAGAAGGAAAAACAAACATTATGAAAGCCAATGGTTACAGGTTTCCAACATGTTTCACAAAATCTTCTTTTGTGTTCAACAGAAGAAAGAAACTTATAAAGGACTGAAGAAAGTAATAAGTGAGTACATGATGACAAAAATTTAGCTTTTTGGATGAACTATCCCTTTAATTCTATTTGAACATGAAAAATGTTCCTTATAACAGGTTAGGTGTCTGACAGCAACAGAAGCACCATTTCTATGAAGAGAAGTTATGGTGTGTGTGCTCAGGGTTACCTTGTGGTTTGCGAGTAACAGACAGTTGGAATGCTCGTGTTCGCAGGCAATTTCATAGTGTGGCACCAGGTTGGCTAGTTGCTGCACGAAGTAGATGACCTCCTCGTGCCAGGGTACATTGGCCATGGTCAGGCTACTGGCTGAGCTCTCGCCACAATACGTCACTCCCTAGAAGAAGGGCAAAAAGACAACAGGGACAAAGACATTAAATGGGATGTTTAAGATGTTCTAGCAAGGAACACCGAATGATAAAATGTCCTTATAAACATTTCAACTAAAGTAGAGTGAGATCTGATTATTCCAAGTAAGACACTTTGTTCTGTTGTAAAATATAAACTTGTGACAATGCAGATTTATACTTGCATCTAATTATTGAGATGAATGAGGTATTGGTTATCTGATATTAATTATTGAAATAGATTAATTAGGGAAAAAAAAATAATATCAGTCAATAACAGTTTAATTTAAATTATTGCAATACTTTATTTCATGCATATTGGTAAATAACTGATATAATAATCAAGATATTATGCATGCATATATTTTATAATTATGATAAAAACAAATCCTTATTAAGCAAAATACACTAATTAGTAACGATTCTTTCATACTGGCCAATGACCAGTATACACTTACCGGCCACTTTATTAGGTACACCTGTCCAACTGCTCATTACTGCAAATTTCTAATAAGACAATCACATGGCAGCAACCCAGTGCATTTTAGTCATGTAGACATGATCAAGACGATCTGTTGCAGTTAAAACAGAGCATACGAATGAGGAAGAAAGGTGATTTAAGTGACTTTGAACGTGGCATAGTTGTTGGTGCCAGATGTGCTGGTCTGAGTATTTCAGAAACTGCTGATCTACTGGGATTGTCACACACAACCATATCTAAGGGTTTACAGAGAATGGTCCAAAAAAGAGAAAATATCCAGTAAGTGGCAGTTCTGCGCAGTCTGCTTTGTTGATAACAGAGGTCAGAGAAGAATGGCCAGACAGGTTGGAGCTGATAGAAAGGCAACAGTAACTCAAATAAACACAATAACTGTGTAAACACCACAGCGTACTGAGTGAGTGAGTATTGTTGCTGACCATGTCCATCCCTTTATGGCCACAGTGTACCCATCTTCTGATAACTATTTCCAGCAGGATAACGCGCCATGTCATAAAGCGAAAATCATCTCAGACTGGTTTCTTGAACATGACAATGAGTTCACTGTACTCAAATGTCCTCCACAGTCACCAGATCTAAATCCAATAGAGCACCTTTGGGATGTGGTGGAATGGGAAATTCGCATCATGGATGTGCAGCTGACAAATCTGCAGTTGCGTGATGCTATCATGTCAATATGGACCAAAATCTCTGAGGAATATTTTCAGTACCTTGTTGAATCTATGCCACGAAGGTTTAAGACAGTTCTGAAGGCAAAAGAGGGTCCAACTTTGTACTAGTAAGGTGTACCTATTAAAGTAACCGGTGAGTGTATATATCATGCAATATTATATTTAAAACTGAAAAAAAAAAACTGAAAAAAAAACTAAGTTGAATATTTACTGAAATAAGTGTTTAAAAACAACCTTATAATACTTGTAGATAACCAATAATATAACAAGCATACACTAAATATTGTATCACAAATACTTGTTTAAAGAAAATCTGTAAATATGTACGTTTTTATTTAGTACAACAAAAATATAATAAAACCTAATTAAAATACTGTAAAAATGAACAAATATAAATAACAAACGCGTGTTTATCATTTAGCCAAGGTAAAACCCCTGTATCTTCTATCTTCCTTTAAAATATTCACAGGCATGCTATATCAAACACAGCTGATATCGGCCTGACTCTTTAGAAGTCTCTTTTAGATTTAACAGTGCCTCACTGTGCAAAAAAGGCCACACAAACACACTGTGAATCATATCAGCGCACACAGCCCAAGGACTCAGTGGCGCGTGGAGGCTGATTTGGTTTTTCTAAGGATGATGGAGACTGAGACGTCCAGATCATCTCTTTCAACACCCACACACACACAAACACATACACACACATAAATGACAGAACAGCATTCACATCACACCTCATAGATGTAGCTGTGATCAGGACTAGAGCGGCTTTTACCTTATACTGGGAGAGCAAATTCAGTTCACATTAAAGTGGACATATTACGCCCCTTCAAATCACAAAATGCAACACCAGATCATTATAGCTAGTCAAATTTCCTAGTTGAGCAAGACCAAACAGTTTTAATGTGTCCCGCTTTAAATGCAAATGAGCAGCTGCTTCCAGAGAAGGGCGGAGCCTTTACATGCTATTCTGTCACTCCAGAAACAACAAAACAATCGAATTTCATGCAGATGAAATGTCAGAAATTATTGATAGCAGATTAAAATGTTGCCTGTTCAGTGTTAGACAATGATTAAGAGAAAAAAATTTACAGCTTCTAGACTGAACCAGGACCTTTCTGAAAAGTTAGATACATATATGCAGTTGTTAAGGAGTAAATTTTAATACATGTACCTACTAGCATGTACTAACTACTAGCAGAGCAATTACTGCTCTGTTCTGATTATTGTATTTTCTGTAAGATTAAAGTCTAACATGTTCAAACAAGTGTCAGACAATGATTAAGAGGAATAGTTTACAACTTCTAGACTGAACCAGGTCATTTCTAAAGGACATTATTACTGCTATGTACTAATTAGCTGCCTTTGCCAATAAACATTACACTATTAGTAAAAAACATCTGTTGACTATATGGTGCATAATAAATGCATGCTAATGGGATAATAGGATATTGAAGATTAAATAATGACAGCTCTGATCACTGTGAATACAATCAGAGGTAATTTTAGCCACATTAGCTATAGAGCAAGCACATTTAGAAAGGATAATCAGAAACATTCTTAAAATATGAAGTAAAGCGGTTTTGAATATCAAGTTAAAGTACAAAACATTGGTATTCACTCCCAGCCA
Source organism: Danio tinwini (assembly GCA_903798205.1). Lineage (NCBI taxonomy): Eukaryota > Metazoa > Chordata > Actinopteri > Cypriniformes > Danionidae > Danio > Danio tinwini. Next base: position 1,054,012 of record CAIGQZ010000379.1, on the reverse strand, counting down.
TTATAAACCGTGTTGAACCAAAGCAGTTAAAAACACTTTACTGACACACTTTTTTCCCATTAATAGACATTTAAAATCTCCAGCCTAACAAAACTCTTGTTGCCTATCCAAGTTTTAGGAACAACAAATAATAACTTGCCTTCTAATTGATTATTTGGTATAAGAAGTGGCTTATATGAAAGGCAAAGGCCTCTAGATACCCTTATTTTACCAAAATAAGATATGATCATGCCTTGATTTTTTATTATTTATTTAGGACAGTAAGGTCTAACTTTGCTTAGACAAAAGTCTTGTCACTTAACAGAAATAATGTACGGTATAGAATATAAAGTCAAGGTGCAGTGGACAAAGAATGAATATTGTGTATGACTCCCATGAACTTGGAGGCCTGCATCCATACATCTCTGCAATGACTCAAATAATTTATTAATAAAGTCATCTGGAATGGCAAAGAAAGCGTTCTTGTAGGACTCTCAGAGTTCATCAAGATTCTTTGGATTTATCTTCAATGCCTCTTTCTTCATCTTACACCAGACATGCTCAATAATGTTTATGTTTGGTGACTGGGCTGGCCAATACTGGAGCACCTTGACCTTCTTTGCTTTCAGGAACTTTGATGTGAAGCTGAAGTATGAGAAGGAGCGCTACCCTGCTGAAGAATTTGCCCTCTCCTGTGGTTTGTAATGCAATGGGCAGCACAAATGTCTTGATACCTCAGGCTGTTGATGTTGCCATTTACTCTGCAGATCTCTCGCACACCCCCATACTGAATGTAACCCCAAACCATGATTTTTCCTTCACTAAACTTTTTTTAGTGATATTTCTGTGAGAATCTTGGGTCCATGTGGGTTCCAATAGGTCTTCTGCAGTATTTGTAATGATTGGGATGCAGTTCAACAGATGATTCATTGGAAAAATCTACCTTCTGCCACTTTTTCAAATGATCAACTAGAAGTCAAGTTATTATTTGTTGCTCTTAAAACTGGGATCAACGACAAGACTTTTGTCAGGTGAGTAAACTGAAATGGCAGCTGCTGCAGTGGTGCTGTAGGTAGAAATGTGTAGATTAAGGTAAACTTCCCAAGTCACTTCCTACATTTTCACATGCTTACAGAGAAATCCTAACCAAAACAAAGTTACTGGGTTGTCTATTTTTATGTTATGTGGGTTGGTAAATGCACAAGTTATCTAATTATAGCACTTAAAAATCCAATTTCATACTATGTTCTTTTTAAATAACACATTCAGTTTGCATTAATAATACAATCATGTCTTAGTGGACAGCGAGACAAACTGGTGTCAAGTCAGGTCGCGTACTCCGTTTCACACATCATGTTAAGTAGTTATTAATAATCCTTGGCAAGCAAACAGGTGACACATCAGCGCTGGATGGAAAGCGGACTCATTTGTGGTACGGCCACATGGGTTCATGGGTCTGCTGTGTGTAGGAGTAGCTGTGCTGCTGAAAAGACATTACTCATCCTATGATAGAGCGAAAACCCATTCTGTCAGGCTTTATCTCATTTCAGCCTTCATCTCGATGAGATGTTAGCACTCTATTACACTGGACAATCAATAGATGAACATCTCTGAGGCGTCAAGAGAATTGAAACAAAGACGCATCATATCAGATACATCTATACTGTAAATAAGTGAAAAAAAGAGCGAGTGTGAAATAATAGAGAATAAAAGCCAATTAATTCTAAATAATGTGAATGCTGAGTGTGGTGATTTATGACACAACAAATGGCATTATGCAAGTGAATGATTCATACAGAATTTTCTACGGCTGTCATGTTTTCTTGTACCTGAAGCCAATGGCTTATGCATATGTATTAGAATGAAGATAATCTTAATTAGAGACTATGTAGTCTACATTTTTTTTTAGAAATAGAGTAAATGGTAAAGATAAGCACATCTCTAGAACTGAAACTGAACTTTGATTAGGTTATTCATTGCATGTACATTCCATATTTATCTATAAAAAAAGAAAGAGATTATAATAGTATAGATTATTAGATTAATATAGATTATAATTAAGGCTGCACAATATATCGTTGTGATGTGCATTGTTGAGTCTGGATTTTAGTTGTTCAAAGATTTGTGGAGTCGACGCAGACTTTAAGCATAAAAGAATGAAAGTTTATTATTTGCATGTGTATTTGAGGCCTCTTTAAAAGCATTGATGCATGAGAATTTTATTGAATTATTTACACAATGAAGACTATGCAGTATAATTTTACATTTGACTATTCAATTAATGTTCCTGAGTACAGGCAGACTCCTCAGAAAACCATAAAATGCTAAACATGGCCACAGGCATATTACCCTGCAGCCCAAGACTGGTTACTCACTGAAGCTAAGCAGGGTTAATCCTGGTCAGTACCTGGATGGAGGAACACGTGGGAAAACTAGGTTGCTGTTGAAAGTGGTGTTAGTGAGGCCAGCAGGGGTTGATCAACCTGTAGTCTGTGTGAGTCTTAATGCCCCAGTAAAATGAAGGGGATACTATACTGTCAGTGGGTGCTGTCTTTCGGATAAGACGTTATACCGAAGTCCTGACTCTCTGTGGTCATTAAAAATTCCATGGCACTTTTTGTAAAGAGTAGGGGGTGTAACCTCGGTGTCCTGGCCCTTACTGATCATGGCCTCCCAATTATCCCCATCCACCCAATTGACAGTATGCTGCCCATTGACACTCCCTGTGAAGAGCACTGGCACCGTTGTCCGATAGCTGCCGTCGCATCATCCAAGTGGATGCTGCACAATGGTGGTGGTGTGGAGAGACCCCCTATCATGACTGTGAAGCGCTTTGAGTGCATGGCCATACACAATAAATGCGCTATATAAATATAAATTACATTATTTATAAGCACTCTCCTACAGAAGCATCCCATTCCATCTAAAATTATAATTTCTTTCCAAATAAAGCTCATCAAGCCATCAGGTGAAATTGCATTCATATTGTAAAATATCTGAGAAAAACTAAATATTGCAATGTTAGATTTTTCCAATATCGTGCAGCCCTAATTTTGGAAAGAATTAGAGTTTAGAAATGATGATAATTATTATTATTATTATTATTATTATTATTATTATGAAAGTTCATTTGCAATCAAGATAGACCAAAATGTTTCATAAGTTTAAAATATGGATTACAATAGTTGTTGATTGATATATTATGTTTTATAATATAAAAATATATATTACATAATAAATTATTATATACTACAGTAAAAAGGCAAAGGCATTTATTTAATAATTGCACAGCGATGTGCTGGTTTATTTTAATACAAAATTTGGAAAAATATGAGGAAATCAGCTATTGATTTACAGCATGGTTTAATTAAATCATTTTAAATTAAATGAACTGCTCGATAGTTGGATTTGTCTATATTTCACCCAAATTTGAGTTTAAATAATAACCCAGCATTTTTTGAGTGTTAAAACGATCACAGATTGTAAGAATATGAATAAATAAAGCTAACTATAAGCAGATAAGTGCTAATGCATTCTAAATATCCCAGTGCATATTGCTGGTGAGCGAGGACAGTGGGAAAAGGACAGGACAGGATTCTTGGTTTCCTCATCTCAGTCTTTTGGGCTGTGGCTGATGTCCAAAGCTGATATGCCCAGTCTGGCAGTGAAGTAATGAGCCCAGCTCTTATCTGGCTGCTCTGTAGCCACGCAGAATAATGATTACCTACAGAAATGCCCTGATAAATCAATGAGGCCATGAAAACACAAGCCTGTCTGCACCAACTAACAAAGACACACATTTACTGTCACGACTTTAATAAGCCACGCAAACGCAGATAAAATTAACTTGATAACGGCGATATGGACAAGCATTTAAAAGCATTTGTTATTGAAGCAAAATAATTGAGCGGTGTATGAATAATGCTCTAATAGTGTCGTTCTAATTGTGCAAGAACAATGATTTAATCAATAACTAGATCAATGACAATCCTCCTTCTGCACTGGAGAGAACAGGACAGGACAGGACTTTGTGTATTGCTCATGAGTCTTAACACAACGAATGCAAACTGTATTGCATTTAATTAGTTATGAACAATAAACTGGCAACATTTCAGTGTGTACTTTTTACTTTTATTTACACACTTAAACATTAATTTTGGTTCCTTTTTTGTCTTATTTTACCAGTGTTGGGGGTAGTGTACTACAAGTCATATGAGTTAGGTAATAATATTACTTTTCTAAGTAATGCATTACTTGAAAAAATTATAATATTTGAGTTACTTTTTAAAAATGTAATGCAAGTTACCTTTAAGTTTAATCAATTAGCTTAAAAAATAATTGCTGAATTAAAGTTAACGTAAAGAGATTCTGGCAAACCGTCCGGCACCTCAGGAGGGAAAAACAGCTCCACATCGACACTGTTTACAGCAGAAGTGGGGAGCTGTTGACTTTGACTGGGGATGTTGTCGGACGGTGGAAGGAATACTTTGTGGATCTAGTTAACCCCATCGACATGTCTTTCATTGAGGAAGCAGAGACTGGGGATGCAGGGGTCGACTCACTCATCACCTATCACCTAAGCTGAGGTCACTGAGGTAGTTTGCAAGCTCCACAGTGGCAAAGCAGCGGGGGTGGATGAGATTCACCCTGTGCATCTTAGGTCTCTGGATGTTGTGGATCTGTCTTGGCTGCCACGTATCTACAATATCGCATGGAGGCTGGGGACAGTACCTCTGGACTGGGCAACTAGGGTGGTGGTTCCCATTTTTTAAAAGGGGGACCAGAGGGTGTGCTCTAACTATAGGGAGAATCACACTCCTTACCCTCCCTAGAAAAATTCTATGCCAGGGTACTGGGGAAGAGGATCCGGCCGATGGTTGAACCTAGGATCCAGGAGGAACAATGTGGTTTTTGTCCAGGCCGTGGTATACTGGATCAGATCTATACCATCACCAGGGGGGTCAAGGGTTCATGGGAGTATGCCCAACCAGTCCACATGTGTTTTGTAGACTTGGAGAAGGCATTCGACCGTGTCACTCGTGGCATTCTGTGGAGGATGCTCTGGGAGTATGGGGTCAGAGGCACTCTGTTAAAGGGCTGTATCGTACCTGTATGAAGAGAATAGGAGTTTGGTTATCATTGCCGCCAATAAGTCAGACTTGTTTCCAGTGCATGTTGAACTCTGGCATGGCTGCCCTTTGTCACCAATTCTGTTCATAATTTATATGGACAATTTCAAGTTGCAATCTTGGGCTGGAGGAGGTCCAGTTCGGGGACCACAGAATCTCATCTCCGTTATTCGCAGACAATGTTGTTCTGTTGGCTTCATCAAACATGGACCTTTAGCATGCACTGGGGTGGTTTGCTGCAGAGTAATGCGGCTGGGATGAGAATCAGCACCTCTAAGTCCAAGGCCATGGTGCTCCACTGGAAAAAGGTGGTTTGCCATCTCCAGGTTGGAGGAAAGTCCTTACCTTAAAGTCCTTAATGCATAACTTTCCATAAAAAAACTAAGTAACGCAATTACTTACTTTTTTGGAAGATTTGGCTGACGCTGCTAGCCCCAACTTCAGACATGCCCTGCATCAAGCATTGATGCTAAAGCCCCATGTGAATCGGGCGTTATGGTGCATGGGTTTATTTGTGGGAACAGACAAAAAAAAAAAAAAACATTGTTTGGGGTGTTCTTTTATGTAAAGATCATACGCCATGAATAAATTGATACATACATCAAAACTCATTTTTATGCACCGCTAAACATATAATTTAGACAAATTTAAAGGTAAATTTCTCAATATTAAGATTTCTTTGAACCCCTTAGATTTTCAAATAGTTGTACTTCAGTCAAACTCCATAACATACCATCAATGGAAAGCTTAGTTATTCATCATTCGGGCGTTTAAAAAAGCTTTTGTGGTCCAGGGTTACATTTGTGGGTTTTATTGTGCACAATTCAATCCTCATTATTCCAAACAATAAAATTCACTATTTTTCATCAAACTAAACACATTAGAACACAGAAAAAAAGCATTTGTTGACTGCCAGTTTTAATAAACATCTCTCCAGCAGTGTGTAGCATGTAGAAAATCAAGAAGAAGGACGCACAAAGGTGCAGTAAAATGCGAGGTGTTTTGAGCAGCTGTTGGCCGCTGTGATTACTGCAGGGGCGAGAGCTGCACTCGGGCCGAACAGCTGGAGGGGCTGAACGCCTCCATAACTCACGCAAACACATATCAAACTCCGCCAAACTTAATTACCCTCCACATACATCATCGCTCTGCTTCGCGTCTATAAAAGTGGCCAAAACGCAGGGAAAACAATGCGGCCGCTGCCAGCAGTTTGATGAGTGGGTCACTGGTGTCCTATAGAAGTAAATGAGATGTCAAGAAATGTGATGTCTGGCTACATATAAACCATGTTTAATCACCAGAGACACTTGTTTTCCTGGCCTTGGTGTGGATTAAGCCTCATTTGTCTAAATAAAGGGTGCACTAAATGAAATGAATGAATTTCAAAGGAGCAGCTAGTAACAAGTCAGTGTTGGAGAAGGGGATTTTGAGTTGAGTTTCTAATAGTTTAAATTTATTTCGCTCAAATCTATGCATGGATCAAGAGCCAATGAGAACACTTCAGGTTAAGGAGGAATAGTCACAATTATCTAGTGGTTTTTACCTGCCTATGATTAAGATATTAGCTGTTTATTAGTACTTATAAAGTACATATTTTGCATGCTCTTATTCTACATCCCTAAACCTACCCAATACCTAAACCCAACCACTACCTTAACAACTATTAATAAGAAGCAAATTATGAGCTTGAGACAAAAGTCATAACTAATTTTTAGGGTTCTATAGGTTTGTTTGTTAATTACCGAGAAATGCACAACAAAATAAGGTTTAACGATCAAATAAGACAAGCTAATAATAAAAACATCTATGGAAAAAAAAGACCACTTGAAAATCTTCAGTTTATAGATTTACTGTATTTATAGTTATAGTTGCTAATATTTGTTATATTCTATTTAATGTATATGTATATTGTGTAAAATGTCACATTTTTATATGCACTATGTAATACATAAAAAACCCCTCAGATATTCAACTATTTGGTACGTTTTCAAAGGAAGCTTTTAGAAAGTCTACTAAATCAATGAGCTTAGAATGACCAAGAGGCGACAATAGTGCGATTTGGGAAATAGCCACTAGATTCCGCGGCGGCCATTATGGAATGAAAACTCCAATAGAAGTCTGTAAAATAAACTATTAAAAGTGCTGATGATTGTGATAGTAAGTGTTGTATTGTCATCTTCCAGGTTGTATCTCAGCATTAATGCATTTTTTAAATAAATGAATAAAAAACAAAGCAGCTGCTTGCCAGTGCGACAGCAATAGGATCCAATGGGCAGCCGACCGCTTTTACTCCAAAATGGCGGAATCCGGGGCTGTTGCTGGGCTCTGCTGTTGCAATGGAACGTTCTATTAAGTGTCGCCACTTAGTCATTCTAAGCTCTTTGACTAAGTTCATCAAGGCTGTATTCATTTGAACAAATCTAGAGTTAAAAAATTGTTATATTAATACAGCGTTTTGATAGTCTATACCAGTGGTCTCAAACTCAATTCCAGAGAGGCCTCAGTTCTGCAGATTTTTTAATCTTTAACACCTTGTTTAGTTGGATCAGTTGTGTTTGATTAGGGTTGGAGCAAAACTGTGTAGAGCTGTGGCCCTACAGGATTCGAGTTTGAGACCTATGCTCTGTAGTATACTAAAGTCCCTTTAAGGCAAGTAACTTCATCTGGCGGCCATCTTTGAAACGCCACTTGGACAGTATGTTCGGGCATTCTGTCTGAATGGGGAAACATCAAATTCTCCAAAACTGTGTACCAAGCTTAAGATGACATTACATATTTGGAATCACCAATACAATTAAACAACATCTGCCTCATAAGTTTCATTTCTAAATGTCCGAATCAAACAAAATCTGCATTTATTCAGGGTGCCCAAGCTACTGCGCATTTGCACTCGAAAGGAATGAGATCACGACACCAAACTAACTTCATTTAGGGCCTTGTTACACATTATCATCATCTGAATAATAATAGTGTCATCGAGCTGCTCTTCTGAAGTAATCCACAACTTGGTCTTGATGGCGAATCTGCTCCAGAAATAACAGCGACTCTTTGTTCACTAGTTTGTGGGGCGTTTCAGTAGTTGCTGTCATGTGATGTGTGTTTGACAGGACGGACTGTACCTCACATTTGCTTCATACAGATTACAAAACCCAAAAAACATTTGTTTTTAAGTGCACTTGGTTTATTTAAAAGTACAGATTTCAAGCTTTATGTGGATAAATTTCTTATGTCTGTAAAGCAAGTATTCGCTGAGATTCCAGTGTGTTTGTTGACCCCCAAACTGTCGTAAAAGCACACGTCTGCTCAGAGCTTCTCCTCTGAGAATCTTTAGTCTATATCGATCATGGACTGGCTCGGCTGGGTCAGTTGGCATTTCTGTGAATTGAGTATGCTAAAATTGACTGTTGTGTATGAATGTGTGTGTGTGTATGAATGTGTGTGTGTGTGTGTGTGTGTGTGTGTGTGTGTGTGTGTGTGTGTGTGTGTTTGAATGACTGTGGATGTTTCCCGGTGATAGGTTCTGGCTGGATGGGCATCCGCAGCGTAAAACATATGCTGGATAAGTTGGCGGTGCATTCCTCTGTGGCGACCCCAGATTTATAAAGAGACTAAGCCGAAAAGAAAATGAATGAATGACACCACAGGTTTCTGTACTGAAAACTAAAGGATACTACAGTATTTATTACAGTTTATCAGCTCACTATAGTTAACAAAACAGAATTTGCCCTCTCCTGTGGTTTGTAATGTAATGGGCAGCACAAATGTTATGATCTCTCGCACTCCTCCATACTGAATGTAACCCCAAACCATGATTTTTCCTTCACCAAACTTGACTGATTTCTGTGACAATCTTGGGTCCCTACGGGTTCCAATAGGTTTTCTGCAGTATTTTGTGATGATTGGGATGTCAACAGATGATTAATCAGATTCATCAGCCCCTTTTCCAAATGATCAACTAGAAGTCAAGTTATTATTTGTTGCTCTTACAACAGGGATAGACGACAAGATTTTGTCAGGTAGTGTATATACAGTACAGCATAATACAATTTAATATACAGCATAAAACAATGTGGTTTAAAAACACTATGGTAATGACTATAAATTACTATAGCATTTTTTATGAGATAATTAAAAATAAGGGTTCTAGCCGTGTAACCAATTTTAGTAATCAGCAAAAATTGAGTTTGCACTGGAATGCTGACATTAAACAAATGATAAAAAAAAATCTCTTCAAAAGAGTAAGATGAGCACTTATTTATCATTTATCTTTTCATCAGACCTATATGTGAACAACCAGTTCAATTTAGCAAAATCACCACCAAATGTCTCAAATGTATATAAAAAAAACAGTTGACATTAGCATTATCTGACAAATGATTAAAAGATGAATGCAGGCTCAGAGTTTCACGCAGGGTAAACTCAGCAATATTTTCCTCTCACTTCTTCATGGCCTTTATTTTATCCCAGTGAAGAAGGCGTAAATCCAGCCTTCTGCGCTCTAGCAAAGTGGGCGATTATTGTTGCTAGGTAACAGCATGTCATAGTTGAAGTCGGCTTTATTTTGGAGTGGCTCTGCTTTGAATGTGAATGCGCTGATGTGGACTCCCATGGGGCAGGAGCACATGGGTCATATTACTGGATGTTGAATCCTAATGAGATTATGGGCAATTTTCAGGATCTCTTTATAACAGTCCTCTATTTCCAACAATAGCTGCTAATGTGAAGATAAGAGTGCAGGAGGGGGAAAAAATACCTGGAAGATTTCATGCAAATTGCAGCTAAAACACAGGAGAAACGAGAGTGAATAAAACGATAGTTTAGCTGATGTGATGTTTTTCTACATGGAGAAACAGCAAGAGCATTATTACAAAGCATTATGTGATGCCATGCTGTGTCAGGTCACGAGTGAATCGGTTAGACATTGGGACAATTAAAGTAGTTTGGTGTAATTACACAGGTCAACAGACACCAGCTGCATTAAGGCAAATAAAAACAGGCAGAGATTTAATCAGTTCAATTGCATTAATCTTGTAGACAGACTGATTAAGTAGGATGAGAATCTGAATTAAAAACTAGCATTTCATTAAAAAGCCTTTTAAGTTACTAGATGACTAATTAAATGCAACAATCCTGGCATTTCACAGGCGACTGGCTCGGGTCGTCATGGATCATTAGAAAGACAGAATACATGTAAAGTACATTCTGAAAATACTGACTGGAGGCTTTTCATTTATTAAAATTAAAGGGAGCTGAAATTCTAAACTCCATAATCATTTGTTTACACTCAAACTGTTGTACTGTAGATTCATGACTATTTTTTTATGAATGAATGGGTAGGAGAGATTTTGAAAAACATACAAGCCAATCTTCTTGAAGTAATAATGAAGCGATGGCGTGGATTGTCTGATTGATGTCCGCTTCAGGATGGAGTAACACATATCATTTCTTATGTTTTTATAATAGACCCTTTTCACATTTCCTGGTTTCTCAGTAGAGGAAGGTGTCATAGTCGGTAGAGCTTAGAGCGCAGTGAATGGGAGAGTACAACAAATAATATTTTTGTATTAAACACATAGACGCTGCATTAGAAACACCTTGATTAAGTGGTAATGATTTTTTTGTAATTTGACGGAAAGATGATATTAAACATTCATAAATGCACATAAATGTTCATATGTTTTTTAAAAATCAAAATATTCAAAACTTTCATAGATTTAAGATTATGATGACCGTTAGACGCGTCATAACAGTCTTGTGAAAACACTAATAATAAAGTGTGTGTGTGTGTGTGTGTGTGTGTGTGTGTGTGTGT
>CAIGQZ010000379.1:1019178-1036678 GCA_903798205.1 Danio tinwini | reverse complement strand
CTGAAAATTACAAGCAAAAGCTGCACAATGTGGCATCATATCAATATTTTGCATTCCCAGTTGTGCTGCATTATAGGAGCAGCTAGAGCAGCAGAGGCGCGAAGCAACCTGATGACGTCATCAAAAATAAATAGTTCATATTAATAGTCTAAAATATGCTTACATAATTGAATGAATTTTTTTTTCCAAATTTCCCAAAGAGGCATCGTTTACATTATATTAAGGCATACAAGTCTTGATAAAATGGTGTACTCTTTACAAGGGACACATTTTGTTTGGTGTTTTAGTTCATCTTGGCAAACTGGCAACAATTAACAACTCTAACTCTACAATAGATATAAAGGAGACAAGCGCAGGTTATCTAAACATTTTCTTTCCCAATTAAGCATTCAAACCAAAACCAGAGCTTTGGTGGCATTTCATTGAGTAGCTTGTGCAGCAAACACTACAAATTCATCTTATCTGAGGTCAAAATCAATCCTACCTTGATTCATCCGCTCTCAGCAAATGCATTAGGAGAATAAATTTAATGAGCCCGTTCATTACCTGCAAAAAAGCTTAGAAGGAAATGCTAGGGATTCCAGCAATGGCTTAATAAAGTTTTACCTATTAAGCCCAAAAAGGGTTCATAGACCCTCATTAGAAGCTGACGGCTGAATTAGGCAGGAGAGAGGCATACCTTGACCTCGATGAAATCTGGCTGGCCAAGGGCGATGAGATCCGCATAGGCCTTCAGCTCATCCACATTCCAGGCCTTCACCAGGGTCAGTCTGTAGACCGTACGCTGTTGCTGTAGGACCAAACACAAGGAGGAATGGTCAAATTACTGCTTAATTAAAGCACCACATGCAGTCTTGAGGAGAAGAGATATTCATAACCCACTTTAGCAATCTGATGCATTTCTTATTGGAATTAGATAATTCAACAAGAAGTGCGAGTCTCTGTTAAAAAGAAGATGGTAACACTTTAGTTTAGGTCACAATTCAGGATATTAACAAACCCTTAACTAACACTACTAGCTTAAAAAAACAACTAATTAGCTGCTTATTATTAGTAAGGTAGACGTTTTTTGGGTAGGATTAGGGATGTAGAATAAGATCATACTGTACACCTACTAATGAACAGTAAATACTTTAATAATATATGAGTAATAAGCAAGTAGATAGTAGCATGAATTGTGACCTAAACTAAAGTGTTACCAAAAACATTACAAATCCATCTTTTTGCTCATTGGAATAACGTACTAATAAATTAATGAATAAACAATGTGCTTTAAGACACTATATTATTTGCAAATGACTGAGATGAAATTTGCTGGTGAAATAATATTACCAGAATTACTGGTTAACCAAAACAAACAGGCATATTGCCTGCGATAAAAAAAAGATGAATTAAAGGAAAATGTGATTTACAGAAGTTACAGTAATAGAGACTATTCCACAATACACAGTAAACTATTTAGTTGTTTTCATGTAAATACATAAGTGCCAATATCATATAATAAGCATGAACAATATATTGTTTGAGCATCGATATCGCAATGTGTGTTTCTACAAGTCACATCGCAGGATTAGATTATTTTTTAAAGATTAAAAGACAAACATATTACTAAATAAACTTAAAAAAAATGTTTATACAGTTATGACAAAGTTATTTTATGCTTGACTGTTCAATTTCTGTACTTGAATACTGTAACATTCCCCAGAAAACCACAAAGCACTGTTTTTTTTTTACTTTTTTGCTATGTTATTTATACTGTATATGCTTGTGATTTATTATATTTTATAAAGATGCACTGCATAGTAAAAGACTTGATAACCCCAGTTGAGCTAAATTAAAGAAATCTTTCTGAATAAAGCTATTTAAATTACCTGGTGAAGTTATATTCTTATCGCAGCAAAACAAAATGTTGCATATCAGATTTTTCCAATATCGTGCAGCCCTATCATATACATGTATTTACGATTACAATTTGACCATGACCAATAAGATCATGATTATTGTCAAATTTCTAAAAAGAGCAAAAAGTGAATGATTATTTTAAGTTGATTTGAAATTACTTTATTACTATAGAATAACGTAACATTAAAGGTGTGGTCCACTACGATATCATATTTTAAACTTTAGTTGATGCGTAATGTAGCTGTGTGAACGTAAACAACATCTCTGAATGTAATACGCTTAAAGTTCAATGCAAAGGGAGACATTGGCTTTTACACAGTTAGCTTAGCAAAGCCTACAGCGTACGAATTTGGGTACTACAAAAAAATACATCCGGGCCAGTGAGATCACAAGCTCTTCAGGTTACGCGCATTCACCACGCGCATACACCCATGCAGCAACAGGGCATGGCCAGAGGCGCTGTAATGTTATAGCAGAGGAAACTAAAATGCCTTCCAAACGCTGCTATTTCCACAGAGCTTCTTCTGTTTCTGTATTTGGGCTTTCAAAGGACACAACACAAAAATGAAGTGCTCACAATTTATTTTAATTACGGTACAGAGAATTATAATAAATATATAGCTAGTATTTGACAAAGGACAGCTTCCAAAATCTCTCCCTGTTCAGTGCTAGATTCGGCTAAAAACTCCACCAACAATAATAGACGAAGCTGTGGATTGTAAGCCACAACATGCAAGTTTTTTTATTTATTAAAATTGATCAACTACATGCAGAGTTTCTAGCGTTAACAGTATGTTGTAGCGAGGACATAAGCAGAATGTAAACAACGGAAAATGCCATTTGGCACAGCTAACAATTTAGCTAAAAATTCATAATTATTAGTCAAACCGCTGTAAAGAGCCACAATCTTCACTAGCGCTGCAGTGTCTCTCTATGCGAACGCTTTCTGTGCAATTTACATATCAAATAACAAACTTGCAAAAGATATCTGAAGGTTTCATATTACTTGCACACACTTATTCCAAATATATGTGAAAAACACTTGTCAGATTTTATTTTAGAGAGCAGGGATGAGGTTCAGCTGTGTCCCCTGTGTCATTTTCTGTCTTATTCAGGCTCAAACTGATACGGTTAACAGCTACTCTGACTGACAGTGTTTATACAGCGCAAAAGTTGTGACGTGGAACTAATCCGCAAATCACAGCACATTATGTCAGCTGTCCAATCAGAGCCTCCTGAGGGCGGGCCTTTCAAAGGAACTTGAAAATATAAATTTTCATGTTAGCAGAGTAGATATAATATAATCAAAGTAAGATATATTTGAAAATAATGTGATCTTCTACAAGTGAAGCATAAGCACACATTGCTTTACATCTTATAAACACAACCAAGCCTTAAAAATACACTCTGACCACCCCTTAAAAAAAAACTACACTATGTCAGAAGAGATAGGAAAACAAAATAAACATTGTACGTTTTGCAATTTTTGCAATATCGGACTTGGAAGGCAAGCGTTGAGTGTTTTTCACATGAATAAAGGTTATAAAAAAATTAATAAAAAACACCAATATTTCAGACTCGGTTTTCAATTAAATTTAATATAATGTGATCGTGTAGAAATGTCAAATTTTTTTGTAATTATTTATCTGAAAATGAGTAATACACATTTGCCAAACTTCTGTATTGTGACAATCCACCTTAAGACATCTAATTCTGAAGTTATGGTGTACGAAAGACAAAATAATTCAGATATACAGTACAGCACATGCCACAAGCGACAAAAAAATTCAGAGCTTAAAATGGAACGTTCCATTTCTAGCTTTTGCATCAACACAAACTTGCTGACGCTGCTTGATACTATTGTTAAGAGAGTCAGGTGAACATGGAGAAAACCAACATCTCTTTTTATTAAGAGGGCTTCTCCAAACTATAGTGTCCAGTGTTTGCCCTGGGGTCCTGGAGAGCGAGAGCTCTCCAGCCCAATCATTACTCACAAACCCTCAAGAGGAGGAAAACCTCACAAAACACGGGCAGTAATAATGGACACTTCATGCCTCTCGTTCCTCTTATTACACCTTGTCAATCAACCCATCCGAATGTCACAATCTGACAGCGCTTAGAATAACTGCATTCGTCTCTATAGGCTGAATGTCTTAGCGCAGTTGGTTGGTTCCTGTCGGAGTACAGATGTCAGCGCAGTCAGCACTGTTCCTGATCCATGCTAACTAGCGCATCTGCAAGGCAGGAAAGGACGTCGAAAGCGAAAGATAGGGAGGATCTGGTCTTCATGGGTGTGCTCATGTATGTGTGCATGTCCCAGACAGAGGAGGATGGATAATTAGAGTGATGTGGCAGCAGGTGAGAGTATTTAAAGCAGCAGCCTGTTTTAAAGCTGTCAGGAGATCTTCGTGAGTTCCAGCTGAGGCTGAATCAGGCGTCGGGTCAGAGGAAACAGACACATGCCAGACCCACAACAGCAGCATGCCAACATAGAGCAGAGTGAAGAAGTGCTGACACTGAGCTTTGTCTTGAGTTTATTCTTGCTAATACTAACCTGTGATTGAAGTTCAACAATGGTGGAAATGCTGATGGAGTCTCAGAACCCAGTCATAAAAATGAGGCTATACTATAACGAGCAATGGTCATGGAATGTCATATTTTTGAACGAATAAATGAAACGAAGGGTGTTATACTTGATTTAATAGTGACACAAACTTGTGCTTGTGAATATTAAGTGAAGTTTTTTTTATAAACTAATTTTGAGAGGATCACATGCTTATGATTGATAATGGCTGGTCCCGCATTAGCCTATTCATGATTCACCAATCAGATGATTTCTAAGTCAACATAAATAACCAAAGTTCCATACCACAGTCATCTTCTTTTTTAAGAATCCCCCCTTCCACCCCTACTTTCCTAGATTGGATGGCACAGTGGCCCAGTGGTTAGCACTGCTGGCTCACAGCAAGAACGTCACTGGTTCTAGTCCTTACCAGCCAAGACTGCTTGTTCAAACTACTTATTTAATATGAGTTGAACTAACACAATTTTTTAGTTTTTTTAAGGACTAACTTAATATTTTATGTTCAATCCACTTAAATTTAAAGAAAAGATTTAGTTAACTTAATCAATTTATGTTGGGATTGTGTTTTATAGTTTGACCTACAGTAAACTCTGGAACAGCTAATCAGAGAATACTTTAGGAATACACTAAATATTGCACAAAACACTAAAAACTTAAATACATTTTTATTAATAAATTAGATTAGATAAATTAGTTTAAATAAATTCATACATGTGATTCACTGAAGCATACAGTATATTACACAAACTAGCATTAAGATTACCAAAAAGGTTGACCCCTCCTGATCGTCAATGTCTAATTCACATCCTGGTTAAATGCCCTAATAATAATATTCATGCATGATTGAGTTAACCTACAATATAAAATTACTTTGGCACTTCAGATGAGAAGAAACATGATTTTCTGTAAAGTTGTTTAAAAATGATGTATCATGATATTAATAAACATGATGCAAATATATGTGAACTAAATTGAAATGAAATGAAAACTAACCAACAAGCAGTGCTGGGGAAAGTTACATTAAAATTTACATGTTATATGCATTACTTCTTTTAAAATGCACATAAATATGGTAGTCAATGCCTTTTTAGGGAAAGTAATGCCTTATAGGTTACGTTTGCATCTGGACTGGGCTTGCATAATAATAATAATAATTGCAATAACATAAAAAAATAAGTTATTTTTGAAAAATGTAAAGTGTTTTAACACCAACATTGAAAAAAGAAGTAAATAAACCTCATGCTGAAGGAAATGTAGAATACCGTTGACCAGTGGTTCCCAACCGTTTTTTTGCCTGAGACCTCCCTTTTTTTGTTGTTTGCAGTAAAGATGACAAAAATGTTTTCAAACAAACGGTATGTTTATTACTATATCTAGATGTTTATGCACAAATAATGTAAAATATGAAAGCAAAACATCAGTAGGTGTAAACATCAGTTATTTGTAACTGAAAAACGTAAGCCTATTTGGCCTATTTGAAATTCAATAACAAAAACATAAGTATTCACACTATTGTATAAGCGAAAAAAAATAATATAGGCTATTACAATTTAATACTTGCATGTTATTTTTTTATGCTTTATCAATCAGTGTGAGGATTGCTGCTGGCAGTGAGTAATAATTTGGTCAATACGCGGAGAGATCTTTAACAGGGCAAGACACATATAAAAGTTTCTTGTCAATAGATGTGACATCCCTCATCTCATTTTGGGTTTGTGTCAGATCTTTTGCCTTGCTCTAAAAAAATGCTCTGGGCTTGTCACCTAAATTTCTCTGGCCCCCCTAAATTTCAAAATCACGTGTATTTTTGTGTCAAAACAAAGAAGCAGTGATCAGAAGCGAGATCAGCCATCGGTGGCAGACTGCGGAGATATGACTGAGGCCAGTGTTGCCAGATGTAGCTGACTGATTCCAGCCCAAAAACTATCCAAAACCCGCCGAAATGCACATACATGCATGCAATCGAAGTCAAAACTGCCCAGTTGAGCGGGAAACCGACCAATCTGGCAACACTGACTGAGGCCTCTCTACGCTCTCGGTGTCACACGCACTCGCTCTCTTTGTCAGTGACGTGCTGCGTGCATCAATTTCCCGCATTCGTCAAAAGTTAACCCCCAAATTGACACAGGTAATAAAAAGATTCAGTCATGTTCATGTTGTGAAAAACTTATCAAAATGTCCACTGTTGATTATGTTAGACTGCTGTTTTCAATAGCGATTTTAACACTTTTAATATAAAAAGTCCTCAGCTATGCAGACTCTATAATTAATCAGAAATTGAGTGTACATAGCTTTAGGTTAGGGAATGCAGTCTTGAATTTACAAACAGTCGGCAAGTACTGGAAAAAAATAGCAAAATTGATTAAATTTAGTTTTCAGTCATGCTCATGTAAAGATATAATATTTAACTCGTTTAGTATTCTGTAGTTTTTGATTCAGATTAAAGTGTAATTTAAAGACTTGTTAACTAGGAAAGTTAGAATAATTAGTCAAGTTATTGTATAACTGGTTTGTTGTGTAGACAGTCAAAAAATATACAGTAAATATTTCTTAAGGAGGCTAATAAAACTGACCTTAAAATAGTAAAAAAAAAAATAAAAACTGCTTTATATAAATAAACTAAAGAAATAAGACAACTTATGATTCCAGAAATGTTTTTGTTTGTTTTATAGGGAATACTGTTAAAATCTCCTTGGTTTGCTAAAGATAACTTGGAAAACATTATTTTAAGTTAACGGGAGGGCAAAAAAGTTGACCAACTGCGTCTGTTAACCTCTTAAGACCCACAGTGTTTTTTTACATGCATTTTTTTCTCTTTGCTATTTGGGCTTATTGGAACCTAATTAGAATAAAAATCTAAATATCATCTTTTTATGTAGAGAAAATGATGTCCATATATGTGGACTTGTGGTCCGATTTTATATAAAACACTTTTTTTCCGAAATTTCTTTTATGCATGTTTAACATCAAAGCAATAAAAAAAAATTCTATCAGAGAGTTAAAACAACATTTTTTCCCATTTTGGGCAGTTAAAAATAGGGTTTGGGACATTTCATATGCTGCAAAATAGTTGCAAGATGACACTGTATGTCTGTAACAAAATAAAAAACATTCAAAGTATTTTAAATAGCCACTTAAGAGCTAAAAATGCGCTGTCCATGTAGTTGGACACTCAGGCAATAGGAGGTTATAATTTACATGTGCAAAAATGTGCCTTGATGTACTCGAATGTTAGAAATGTCTTATCCTGCTACAATACAAAGTTACTTGTCAAAAAAATTAACATGGAAGATTATCTTGAGTTTAAGTTATTTAATTAGCTTGTTTATGAAGACTGCAGAGTGATACATGAAAACAATGACTTTGAATAATTGTTTAATTATTTTGTGATGTATGTTAAAGTGTGCCCCCTAAAAGTACAAGTGGCCACTGTCTGGCCCCCCCAGTTACTCTGGTCTAGAACCGCCACTGGAGATGAGTAAATACATATTCACATTTATGGTAGAACCAAGCAATTGCTATAAGATTTTTGAAAAAGACATTTTCTTGCAAATTAATAAGTAATGAGTTACATTACTAGTTACTTGAAAAAAATAATCTGATAATGTAACTCGCATTACATCTAATGCATTACCCCAAACACTGCTAACTAACTAAATAAATACATGAATGATTGAATAGTTATACTCAAGGTGCGAACTACGAGGGAGCTAGGCTGCCCTAAATAAGGCATGGGCTCCCATGAAAACATGATTTGTGAAATTTTGGGGGGTCTCAAAAAATATTGACAATGTGTTATTTTAATGTGCAGTTTCAGTATTGTGTAATGTGATCATGGGTTAAAATGTATAAAGTGCAAAAATATCATTCATTCATGCATGACGGCGATTTCCACCTCACTTAAAAAAAAAAAGATAACTACATATGCTATTCTTGTCATGAGCATCAAGATGTGAGGGCCCTAAGGAGCAAAGTCCACTCATGTCAAAGACTGACAGCCAGATGCTTTCATATGGACGCTGAGACACTGCTTATTCATTTCCCAAAACAAATGATGCGATGTTGTGTCTCGTTTTATTTGCTTCATACAGTAGGCGTAGGCCAATAATGTTCTTTTTTTAAACATTTACAAACATTTTTGTAAACTTGACAAACTGGAACCCTATTTAATGGTGGTTCTTTT
The DNA here is from genome assembly GCA_903798205.1 of Danio tinwini. Classification (NCBI taxonomy): domain Eukaryota; kingdom Metazoa; phylum Chordata; class Actinopteri; order Cypriniformes; family Danionidae; genus Danio; species Danio tinwini. The sequence continues at coordinate 1,028,009 of CAIGQZ010000379.1, read as the reverse complement.
ATTTTTGAAAACGTGACTCTGTTTTACCGGAGTGAAAAGTGAGATCCCATGACATTCTATACCCCTATGTAAACTAAAAAAAGCATATGCTGTCCTAAATAGCATCATCATGAACTTATAGATCGAAAAATGATCGACTGCATGATGAGGTTATTTATTTTGTTGTTAAGTAAAACATATTTGTGTTTGTTGATTTTATATGAATGTATTCCTCTTACAGAAGCACTGCAGGTAAAATAAGACAACGATGTTCTGTTGTTTAGGCTGCTGTTGTTTGTGCATGTAAAAATACATCCCTCAATTAAGATATTTAAGGGTCAAAGAAAGTTATTGATGGCAGAACAAACTGTGTTTTATAGCCCACATCATTGTGGCAAGGGACTCTCAAGATCAAAGTGACCCCCGCCCACCCCCAACACCTAGGAAAAAAAAAGTGGGCTCCCCAAAAGCCATGGTAAAGTTCAAACACTGGTTATAAATGGTTATTACATTTAGCAAGTTACTGGGGAAAAAGAACAGATTGCATTTTGTACTCTAAGTCAGCAGAAGCAGGATGGAAATACTAAGAAATGGCAGTACAGAGTTATGAAACGCATATTGCAACTTTTTTGTCTGACCTCCGCTAACCACTGTGCTTGGTATTTTCAGCTTTGCAAAAGGTCTAACAAGAGCAGAACCAACTACAAACTCACTCACTCCTGGAAAGAAAGAAAAAAAAAAAACCTGTCAAACAAACAAACCTGGTTTGTCAAATATTTCCGAATGGATCACAAGCAACAGGAAACGGGTTACTTGCCAGGTAATTTCAGCACAAACCCTTTCATCTGTCATGTGTTCTGTTTGTACAGTTTCCTTGAGTGCTGAAAAGTGCACTTATGAAACCGAAGAGCTAGAGATTCCAAGGACACACTTAGTGTGGAGGGACGAGTTTCTGTCTATGTGCACTTAACTGAACCCTACACTGCTCAACCATGCAAGGGCACACAGAATTTCCCACTTGCAGAAAAACAGAATTCTTGAAATGAATTCCAATAGACTTTCATCATCCTTACACGCTTCAATATTTAATGAAGAACTTGTTTGCATTTCAATGTTGATGCAAACCCAACTGAACACTTTTGAAGTCTTAAAACGCATCCAAAAATACACTTTTTTTATTCATAAAATGTGTTTTCACTTTTATTTTTTCTAGTCAACTACAGACCAACATTAAATTAATTTAGGATTAAGCCTATTTGATTTTTTTAATGGGTCTCATTGAACGCTTTGTGGAAAGCCCTTATATAGTGTGGGTGTGCAAATTAATAATATCATGCATTAAGCCGCTCACTGAGAACATTTTATATTCACTAACAGAAGAACGAGTTTAAGAATAAACTCATAAGTATGTGTTGTTGTGAATTAGGCTTAAAGTTTTTGTGAGAGGTTCAAATGTGCGTAAAAAATAAAAAAATGTGTCGAAAAAATGTTTACGTGTTCAGTCTGCAATCATGTATATGTGTTGGACAACCAAAACAACAGTAGTGGACTACAGTATTAAGGAAAAACCTGTGTGATTTTAGTTTTAAAAAATGTTGAAGGTTTTATTTTGAACAATTATTTTATGTTAATCCAAATGAAGCAAAAACATATATAACCTAATAGAATACAAAGAAATAAAAAGGTCTTCCATTTTCTTCATTGTTAAATATAATAAAGTAAATTTGGACTGGCATTTCATGATTTGAATTTCAAGCACAAAAGCTTCAATATGACATATCTGTGAATGTAAAGCTATATACAGGGTTTCTGCAGGTTTCTTTAAGACAAATTCAAGACTTTTTAAGACCCTTTTAAGACCATTATGAATGAAATTTTAGACGTATACAGGACTAAACACTAAGGTTAGATTTTTTTCTAATGGCCCAGTTACTTCAGTTAATAGTTTTGTATAAATGGAAGATCATGTAAAGGGATGTGTTGGGTTAGTGAATTCCCTGCTTAGGGAATTTAATTACAAGAATATGCTATAAAAATCAAAACAGCTGTTATAATTTGTATCTTTTTTGCAATAATAAAATAACATTTTATATATAGTTATATATACTATATATTTTATATACAGTTAAAGTTAGAATTATTAGCCACCCTTTGATTTAGATTTTTTTTTTTTATATTTCCCAAATGATGTTTAACAGAGCAAGGAAATCTTGACAGTATGTGTGATAATATGTTTTCTTCTGGAGAAAGTCTTATTTGTTTAGTTTTCAGCTAGAATAAAAGCAGTTTTTAAATTTTTTTAAACCATTTTAAGATCATTATTATTAGCTATTAGCCCTTTAAGCTATATATATATATATATATATACACACACACACACACACACACACACACACACACACACTTTTTTATCTAAGATGCTAAATGCACCCGCAATACTAGATCATACATGAAATGTTTTGTAAATCAGTACTGGTTCAACACACTTCAATAAACAGATCAAAATCACAGTCCTGTTTACATTTTGTACTGTTGTAATATCTGCTACTTCAACAACTCACACAGTTTCTCACATCAGCTTCACATTAAAACTGCAGGTGAAAAACATGTAAACGTGGTTTTGGAATAAGAATGTAATCACATGACCATTTTTTTTTTCACATTGAAATTTTCCAAAGCCACGTTTCATGTGCGTTTTACTTGCGATTTTAACCTGTAAAGCTCACATGGCACTCATGTCAATTTTCTATTAGGGTTTTATTTGTAGGCAATATAAATAAACAAAATAACAAAGAATTTGACTGATGATATTACTCAATTGTTTTGAGAATTCTATACTGTAAATATTGTGATAAACTGCTCTAGTGAATGCTTTTTGCTATAATAATCATGTAATGACATAATACCTTAACAAATGATACAGTGTTCAGCATATATAGGTACACCCTTCACAAATCTATCTTTAAAATTCATATTTTTAATAGGAAACTATATGATATTATATGATTCTAGAGCTAATCTGACTAGTTAACTTATGATAGCACCCAAACTTAGTACACCCAAATTTATGTTATAGAAATTTTTTTATACAAATTTCAAACAGAGGAAAAATCATGAGAAGCAAATAAATTAAAACATTAAAACATTAGTTGAAATTTTGTAGGATGTTTGTTTTTTTTTTGTAGGATGTTTTTTTTTTTCGATAGTTTGCTTGAATTTGATTGCATTATCTTTCAATTTCTAAATATGTTTGGTGACTAAAATATTATTTTAATAAATATATATCTGTTTTATAAATCTGTTTTGTTTAAATGCACCAAAATACATTGCCTATATTTACTGAGAAATTGATAAAAATATTATTTTTCAAAATGGAGTGCACTCTGTGCTGAGCACTATATACCAAGGTCTCTACAGTAATACCAGTAAAGAATTAGAATTATACAGACGCTGTGCACTAATTAAGGGGAAACAAATAAATATGAACAAGATTATAATATATAGAGATTGTTGGACAATATCTGCAAATCAATTACCAGAATACACACTAACAACAAAATGAATGAGGATGTAATGTTGTAGTTACAGCGAGAAAGGCAGAAAATGGAACAGAACTGTTATGGTGATGAATGTTGAGAACTAAACAGCCATTAACGGACTCTTAAACATGTCTTGTTTATCTTTGACAAATAGAACCCCGAAAAGAATGCCTCGTTCATTTCTCAATGTGCATTACTCAATTAAATCTTTCAGATGTGAGAGAGATGAATAAGCCATGACAAAAAAAGTACACAAATAATAGCAGGCAAACAGCCTAAGAAAACCAAAGGGGTGGGAATTACCAGAATCCTCACGATACGATGCTATCACAATATATTATTTCTATTTTAATTATATGTTTTGTTATTCTGTGTTACATTGAAATTAACACTTTTTGATTAAAAACATTGTCAAAACTTTCTGTGCGACTTATCAAGTCAAGTCAAGCTATTCCTCTACATGTGTGGACATACAGAGAAATGAAATGTAATTTCTCCCAAGTTGGGAGAAATGTCTCGCAGGACAACAATGCTACATAAATGAATCATTAATACAAATACAACACTGGACTATAAAAAAAGAACAGTGGAAGGAATGAGTAGATTCTTTCACAATACTGCTGGCTTTGCTGGAGCACAGTAAGAGAAAAATGTCCTACATGGAGGATAGAGGGGCACTGATGATCTTTTTCGACTGTGTTCACTGTAAGATGGAGTGTCTTGCTTTCAGCAGCACTGCAGCTACCGTACCAGACAGTGATGCAGCTGGTCAGCACGCTCTCAATGGTTCCTCTGTAAAATGTGGTGAGGATGGGTGGAGGGAGACTTGCACCTTACAGCCGACGGAGAAAATGTAGGCAATGTTGTGCCTTCTTGGAGAGGGACATGGTGTTGGTAATCCAGGTGAGATCCTCTGTGATGTGCACCCCCGGGAATTTAGTGCTGCTGACTTTCTCGACAGTCTAGCTGTCGATGGTCAGTGGGGGGTGGTCATCGAAGTTTCTCCTGAAGTCCAACACAACCTCTTTGTCTTCACTACATTGAGGGAGAAGTTGTTAGTGGCACACTATTCAGCCAGCTGTACCACTTCCCCTCTTTAGTGCGTTTCATCATTGTTGGTGATGAGACCTACCACTGCTGTGTCATCAGCAAACTTGATATTATGAAGCTACAAGATTACTTTTGTGCGCTTATAAAAATAATTTCATGACTTTATTCATGCTTTATGGACGGCGCATGCTCGAGTGACGTCACTGTCGATGTTACGGCAGCCTCGCTGCGTGTATTTTGAGCTCTCTGTCTCATTTTTATCAAAAAATAAAAATAAAAAAATACTCGACACTCGCTAAATATTACTTAGGGCGAACAAACCCTTAATACATTTTATACTACACTTAACATTTTATTGAAATAAATACACTGTAAAACGTTCTGTCTCTCGAGCATCCTCCTGTTGATTGTTTTAGCTTTAGTCAGCTAAAGCTACTGACTCCTTTCATTCACTAACTCTCTCACTTACTGGCTTAGCTCTTTTTACCCTGAATGATATCGCTTGTGTGTCTGTCGATGGAGGCGTTGGACCTGGAGCTGGAAGCAGTGGAGAGACTAATTTGCGATCTGCAGATGAAGAGGGCGCAGCTCCGGGAACAGTGAGCCTTGTTCTGTGTGCCCCGCTCTGCAGCTCGTTCATCTGAGGTAAGTGCACGATACAGCCGAGACACTCCATGTACCTCAACCCCGCGTGTTCCTCTGTCCAGGCCCAGCACACCAAGGACGCGGTTCGCCCAGGTGTCGTGCCTGCTGACACCTGGCTACCATGGCCCCTGGGTGCAGCCACGTAAGGTGCTAACCAGGTTCCCAGGCAGAACGTCTCCTCCTCTTGTGTTCAAGATCTCCACAGAGAACCGATTCGCCCCTCTCCACGAGACGGGTCGCGATGTGGCTATCATCGGTGACTCCATCATTCGCCATGTACGCACTGCTTCCACTTCAGGTAACAAAGTTCGCACCTTTTGCTTTCCTGGTGGTCGCGGAAAGAATATTTCTGCACAGATTCCTACTATCCTAAGCGCTGGCAAGAGCATCGGTGCCGTCGTCCTCCACAAGGGGATGAACGACACCGGGCTTCGCCAGTCGGAGATCCTAAGATCGAGACAGTTGAGACGGAGATCGAGACGGTTAGACGCACATCGCTTGCCACACAGATCATCGTTTCTGGACCACTTCCTACCTACCGCAGAGGAAATGAAAGGTTCAGTAGGCTTTTTGCTCCGAATGAATGGCTATTAACATGGTGTAATGAACAAAAATTGCTCTTTTCCAATAACTGGAGTATTTTCTGGGAACGTCCTAGGCTTTTTCGTGCTGACGGGCTGCACCCCAGTCGAGCTGGAGCTGAACTGCTGTCGGACAACATCTCCAGGGCGCTTCTTTTTATCTGACTAGTAAGTAAAAATTCACATTTTAGCCATATAGACTCTTGTTCATCCCACCTAAATCAGAGTAATACATGTCTAGCTAACCCCATAGAGACTGTGTCTGTTCCTCGTGTTATTAGATCAAGAAATAAACTTACTGTGTGCTCTAGAAAAAACCTATTAAGAATAAAACCTGAAAAAACTATAAAAAGTGAAAATACAAATTTCGTAAAGCTTGGTCCTAAACATCAGGTCACTAGCACCTAAAGCACTTATCATAAATGAAATAATAACAGATAACAATCTTAATGCACTCTGTCTCACTGAAACCTGGCTGAAACAAAATGACTATATTAGTTTAAATTCTCCTCCAGGATTCTTATATAAGCACGAAGTTCGTCAAACTGGCCGTGGTGGTGGAATTGCATCAATCTTTAGTGATTTTCTTAATGTTAATAAGATAAATGGGCTTATGTTTAACTCCTTTGAAGTATTAGCTCTTAATGTTATGCTTCCTGATATTATGCAAAAACCTATATCTCTTGCTTTAATCACCATACTGTATATAGACCCCCAGGACCCTATGTCAATTTTCTAAAAGAGTTTTCTGATTTTATTTCTGACTTACTAGTTAAAACTGATAAAATACTAATTGTAGGAGACTTTAACATCCACATAGATTACGCTAACGATACATTAGGGCTCGCGTTTATGGATTTACTACATTCACTTGGGATAAAGCAAAACATTGTTGGCCCAACCCATCGCTTAAAGCATACATTAGATTTAATTCTGTCTTATGGACTTGAGGTCATTGATGTAGACATTATACCACAAAGTGATGATATAACAGACCACTACCTCTTACTATACAAGCTGCGTTTACCTGAAATTAGCAGATCTGCACCGCTATACCACCCTGGTAGAATTATCGTTCCATCCACCAAAGATGAATTCACAAATAACTTACCTGATCTTTCTCTATTTCGAAATGCACCCGCAAATGCAAATTACCTTGATGTAGTAATCAGCAGCATGGATGCCGTCTTTACTAGCACACTAAATACTGTGGCACCCATTAAATTAAAAAAGGCTACAGAGAATAAAACTACACCATGGTACAATATGAGTTTGTATGTATTCACTCTCAGGATGGCGCCGCGGATGGCTGCCTCGGTGTGGAGCTCTTCAGCGTTTGCACTATTTCTGTTAGTCTGTCCTGTTTTATGTTTATCAAACACGATCAGTTATACCAGGGATGAGCTGCTGAACATTCGGCAGTGCACACCAACTAATCACCAACTGCATTTTGATTTCTCTGGCGTTTTGCGGAACATTGTCATCGGCGGAGCAGCTGCTTTGTGGAAGAAATACAAGACCCGGCGGCGTGGAAAAAGAGCCGGCGCGCTCGTCAGGCTGAGACAGCGCGGCTTCAGAACAGCGCTGCCTAGCATCCATCTAGCGAATCTCCGCTCGCTTCCTAACAAAATGGACGAACTACTTCTGCTCTCATGCGAAAACAAGAACTTTAACAACTCTGCTGCGCTGTGTTTCACAGACACCTGGCTGAACGAAGCCATTCCGGACAGCGCATTACACTTACCGGACTTTCAGATGTACAGAGCAGATCGCGATACGGAGTCAACGGGCAAAACACGCGGTGGTGGGACATGCTTTTACATCAACAGGAGATGGTGTACGGATGTAACTGTGTCAAAGAAGATGTGCTGTCCTGATGTGGAAGCGCTTTTCATTAACTGTAAGCCGTTTTATGCACCGCGGGAGTTCTCCTCGTTCATTCTTGTCTGTGTTTACATTCCACCACAAGCACACGTGAGGACTGCGTTACAACAGCTGTCTGATCTGATCACAGAGACTGAACAACGACACCCGGACTCTGCTTTTATCATTCTCGGTGACTTTAATCAGGCAAAACTCACACACGAGCTGCCTAAATTCAAACAGCACATCACATGCCCCACCAGAGACAATAACATTTTGGATCATTGCTACACCACAATAAAGGATGCATATCGCTCTGTCGCCAGAGCAGCTTTAGGACTCTCCGACCACTGCCTGGTTCATCTTATACCAACTTACAGGCAAAAACTTAAAACTACTAAGCCAGTATTAAGGACTGTTAAGAGATGGACCAACGACACAGAGCAGGTCTTACAAGCCTGTTTTGAATGCACTGATTGGAGTGTTTTTGAAGCTGCAGCCACCAACCTAGACGAGCTCACAGAGACTGTAACATCATACATCAGTATCTGTGAGGAGTTATGCATCCCTACCAGGACCTACTTATCATTTAACAATGATAAACCATGGTTTACACCAAAACTTAGACAGCATCGTCATGAAAAAGAGGATGCCTACAGGAGCGGGGACAGGATTTTATACAATCAGGCCAGGAACACACTGACAAAGGAGATTGGTGTGGCCAAGAAAAGCTATGCCAAAAAGCTGCAAAACCAGTTTTCTGCCAACGACCCTGCATCAGTATGGAAAGGCCTGAAAGACATCACAAATTATAAAACGCCATCCCCCAGTATCGACTGCAACAAACATCTTGCAAACGAGCTGAATATCTTCTATTGTAGATTTGACACCTCTGACCAGACACCTCACACCCACCCGGATCATCTCCCTACACAGCCATCAACACCTCCAGCCATCTCCCTCTCACCCCCTGCACTTCAGATCAGTGAGGATAATGGGCATCAGATCCTCAGTAAACAGCCATCAACACCTCCAGCCATCTCCTTCTCCACCCCGGCACTTCAGATCAGTGAAGATAATGTGCGTCAGATCTTCAGTAAACAGAGGAGACGAAAAGCACCAGGTCCAGATGGTGTTTCACCAGCCTGTCTGAAAACTTGTGCGGACCAACTGG
>CAIGQZ010000379.1:965454-1011152 GCA_903798205.1 Danio tinwini | reverse complement strand
ACATACATACAGTTGAAGTATGCATGTATGTATGCATGCATACATGTATGTATATGTACATGCATGTTTATGTGCATTTATTTGTACACTATACTTGTTTATTTGTCTAAGTATTTTTTTTTCTTCTATCAATGCTGAATTACTGATGATTGTTAAGCTGACCTTGTTTAATATATTATTTTAGTATTGTTTAAATATTCTAATAAGTCATGCGACCGTTGCATTCAAAAGAAACTCTAGACGCACCTGATCACGATTACCCAGATGAAGGCAGGTCTTTAATAAAACGCAGAGGTTTTTTATGGATTAGCCATGTGAATTAAGGCTTTTTAATATTATTTTCTAGTTTTCTCAAGTGATTTTTGCTGTTTATCCATTGGGCTTTTTAAACAAAACCTTCTAAAAACAATGATTAATTTTAGTTTTTTCATTAGGAGCAAATCATTGAAACTTATGTTCAAAATATTGTTTTGTCCTGCAAAAATAAAGTGTATTGACTGCAAAATACAGGTAAAAATTGTATTATTGTAGGGTTGTCATAATACTGGAATTCGGTATCTGTGGTTACACTCAGTAAACAGCTGTGAGTTTGGTGAACTGATGACCTTCATGGCCAATCACAGTTATTTCTGTTGAGCACGTGAAAACAATGGCAAATCAGAACGCAATCAACAGCGCTTAAATGTTAGCAAGAAATGGACGTTTTTAAAATTTCAGTATCGATTGGTACCAAATTCCAGTATTGTGACAATCCTATTGTAAAGCAATAAATTGCAATGTAGAAAACCTGACTAGAGTCACAAAATCCAGTTACGAAAACAGAATTAGCTGTACAATGAATTTCTATGAGAGCAATATAGGCCTAATATTCTAATAGAGTAAAATGTACTTCTTAGAGTAGTAGTAGCGGTAATAATAGTGATTTTAAAAAATAAAAGCATGATTTAAATGTTAACAGTAACTAGAATTTTGAGAAGAAAATGTATTTGATAGATTTTCTTGAAATGACATTGTTAAAGACGTAAAATTTTATTATTGTATCTGCAAATTTTACAATTTCATGATTTTTATTACTTCAATTTAGACAAGTCGTTCTATTACTACAGTTGAATTTGAACCATTTAAATGTAGAAAACATAGAAATTGGAGTGAAGAAAATGTAAAACAAAAAATAGAAAATAAAATAAAATAAATAAATAAATACAAATATTATATCATGAAACCCTATGCACCTGCATACTGACAGCTCATATTCAATGTGCTTCAAACCTCATCATCAACTACATGGCACAGTAACAGAGTTTGGGCTAACAAAAGTTCACAATTAAAGGTTTGGGCTAAGTATTTGGATTATGAATTTATAAATAATAAAAAAAAATTTAATTCATCAAGAATTAATTATTAAAAGCATTAATTTGTTTAAAAGTAACAGTATAATCATATAATCCTAATTAACAAAGAATCCCATTTTCCACATAAAATACCATTCCTCCATTAAAACTGTGTGTATGTTATATGATTTATGAATAATTATGTGACACTGAAGACTCAAGTAATCAAAATAAATTACACCTCAAAATATGTTCATGTTTCTACTGTTATTTTGAACTGTATTAATATTTTACTACATATTTATAAACTAGTTGTGGTGCAAAAATTACCCTTCTCAAAAACATAAAAAAAAATTTGGAACATAATTATTCCAAACATTTGAACAGCTGTGTTTGAGCATGTGTGTTTAGAATAATTATGTTATCTAATATATATATATATATATAATGTTATGTTATATTATAAATGTGATTTATTTTTATTTATTTATTTAAAAAAAAACTCCTACCTCCAGCAGAAAACACATTTGTTGGCGCAGGCCAGACTCGGCGTGGTCTCCATACAGCGGTGTGATTCAATCCCATAGAAGGTGTGTTTATAGCAGCCTCCTCTCCCTCTCAACATTGACTAATAAAAGAAAGCCAGCATTTGTTTCGTTTATACAAAGAAAAAAATGCTCCTGTCTGGAAACACTGTGTGCCACTTTTAAAAAGAGACTTACTAAATAGCCTTGACAACAAATCAATTGGAGGAAACAACCTACCTTAGTCCAACGACACAGCTTCACCCCAGAGTGACTCCCTATTAGTTTGTACCCTACGGAGCACAAAGAACACATTTATGTAGAGATTACAATGTTTTTGGAGAATTAATAAAGTAGCATAATCTCAAAAGACACAACCACTTTTGAAATAAAATTCCAAATGCATTGATTCAATTGGCTAAAATGCAAGAAAGTCAAACTTGAAATGTCAGCTATTATATTATGAACTAACCACCAATCTTTACATTCTGAACAGGGAAATGTCACTAATATGGCTGAATAAAAATTATATTAAAAAAAGAATAGAACAGAAGACACGGTCACACTTTACAATAAGGTTCATTAGTTAATGTTAGTTAATGCATTTACTAACATGAACAAACAATGAACAATACATTTACTACAGCATTTGTTCATGTTAGTTAACATTAGTTAATGAAAATACAGTTGTTCATTGTTAGTTCATTTTAATTCACAGTGCATTAACTAATGTTAACAAGCATGAACATGTATGTTTATAATGCATAAGGCAATGTTTAATTATGATTAATAAATGCTATACAAGTGTTGTTCATGATTAGTTCAAGTTAGTAAATGCATTAACTAATGAACCTTATTGTAAAGTGTTACCGAAGACACAGTTGAAGTCAAAATTAGTAGCCCTCCAGTGAAAGTATTACTCATTTTTAAATATCTCCCAAGTGATGTTTAACAGAGCAATGATTTAATATAATATTTTTTTCTTGTGGAGAAAGTCATATTTATTTTACTTTGGCTGGTTTTTCAATTTTATTTTAAACAATTATCAGGTCAATATTATTAGTCCCTTAGATTTTTTACTCCAATTGGCTAAAGAACAAACCACTGTTGTCCAATAACTTGCCTAGTTATCATAACCTAGTTAAGCCTTTTATTTTCACTTCAAGCTGAGTACTATATGCAAGATGAGTTGAAAAAAAAACATTATGTACTGTCACCATGGCAAAGACAAAATAAATTAGTTATTAGAAGTTAGTTATTAAAACTATTATGTTGAAAATAATCTTCTCTGCGTTAAACAGCACTTGGGAAATATTTTTTTAAATAATAAAAATTTCACAGGAGGGCTAATAACTTTGACTTTAACTGTATACATATATTTAAAGAAATATTTAGTTAAAATTAAAAAGCCAGTAAGAATAATTATTTTACTGCTATCAATTTCTAATATTTTTATGAACATTATTTTTTAACAGTTAAAAGAAATGTATTTCATGGTTACAGATTTTTATATTACTAATAAACATATATGCTACAAATAAATGTATTCATGATCTTAAATAGAAAAAATAAAAAAATGATATAATGTTTCAATTAAAGGTGATAAACGTGCTCGTAATAGTTTAGGTCTGAGGTCATTATCAGTACATTATAAATATTTACAAATGTTCTCAATGTCAACATGAATTGCCATGTTTGACACTGTTAGCATGTTTTAGCATGTTGCCCAGACGGCTAATGGCAGAGTGTTTACAATGTTTCCGTCATATAAGATTGGTAAGTTTTTCCCAAGCAATAAGCTAAAATATGCTAAACATATGAGAAATTATGTTCAAAATATATTACCATGTTTTATCGAGTCTGGGTATGTTTAAACATATTTATTCAGGTTTAACATATTAGCATGTGGCTAACAATCAACTCTTTGATTGAAATTTTGAAAATGTTCTCTATATCCCTAATATTCCTATGCAATTTTTTTTTATTTTAATATGAAACAATTGGTGAATTACTACAATGACAATCCATTTCCATTGCCAACAGCTAGCTCTCCGCAACTCTCATATGGTCGCCCACTGAAGCTAAGCAGGGCTGTGCCTGGTCAGTACTCGGTGCTCAACCTGTGGTCTGTGTGGGTCCTAATTCCCCAGTATATTGATGAGGACTCTATACTGCTCAGTGAGCACCGTCTTTCATATGCAACGTTAAACTGAAGCCTTAGCTCTTTGTGGTCGTAAAAATCCCAGGATGTCTTTGAAAAAAAAATAAAAAAAAGTAAGAGCATCCTGGTCAAATTTGCCCACTGGCCTCTGTCCGTGATGGCTTCGTAACCATCCCCATATCATAATTGGCTTCATCACTCTGTCTCCTCTCCACCAATCAGCTGGTGTGTGGTGTGCGGTCTGGCTCAATATGGCTGCCGTCGCATCATCCAGGTGTATGCTGCACACTGGTGGTGGATAAGGAGATTTCCCCATTGTGTAAAGCACTTTGAGAGTCTAGAAAAGCGCTACATAAAATGTAAAGAATTGTAATTATTATTATTATTATTTACCAAAAGAAGTGCAATATTAAACACATTTAGTGTTTCAGAAAGAGTGCTGAAACATGTACAGTACAACAATAAATATATATATATATACTAAACAAGAAAGAAATTGTGCATTTATGCTGTTCACCATGTACTAGAACAAATATTTCCATTTTACAGTCTGGTCAGGACCTTAAACAGCTAGCGGGAAGAAATGGAGGAAACTTTCCCACTAAGCTCTTCGATACATCTAGCAGACTGGAAGGCCAAATGTGCTTAAGTCCGAGCACTCAAAATTCTGCCTTAAAGTCCAGAATCTCTTTCTTCCACAACTGCACTGTTTCCCCTTGGAGAATTCCAATGCATTTAAACTTTAATCCACATGTGAGGGCCTTCACTGGGGCAACCATCATTCCCACAGCAGCCTTAAGAAAACAGCAGGATATAAAGCAATCTTTATGTGCTGAAAGAGCTGTTTGAGTTCAAATCACAGATAAACGAGACTTTCTCGGTCTTGGAGGAGAACCAAACCTCTCTTGGCTTTGAATTGTTTAAAATAGTTAAGAATATTTTAAATGATGCCATTTGCAAGACATAAAGAGAGGTCTGCAAAAAAATTAATTGAGCAAACTCAGGGTTGCAAAGCAAGTTTTGGGTTGACAAAAACCAACCTGGTTAAGATCAGGTTAAGCGGTTTCACGGTGCGTAATAGATTTTCTCTCTTAACTCAGGCTTTAAGCCAGAGTTGAACCCTTTTGTACTGTTCAAATTTACTACCTTTTCAATTTGTTCATGGCTATTTTTACTGCATTGAATTCTATTATAATGAGATTTCTTGATTGTAAAGCCATAACAGCATATATTCATGCATTCTTGTTTGTTGGTCGTTTTACCTGTTGGGAAGTGGTCAAATGTATATTTCTTTCTGCATCACATTTTGTATTGCTATTTGCTCAAATAATAAAAGAAAAACTTCATGAAAGAATAAATAATTGTATGAGTCTGATAACGGCAACCAGAAGAAAGAACAAGTTTACTGTCCCACCCATAGACGTTCATTAGAAACATCTCACCATGACAATGAAACCCAATAAAACCAACCCACTTTCTTGAGCCCAACAGCTCAAGAGTTACTTACCCTGGTAAAAACCCAACATAGATTAATTTGTTTAAAAGCCTTCTAGGACCTGATTTTAATATGGTGTTTTCTTAAACATCAAGCATCCAAATGAAGCATAACATGAGTATGGTGTGTGTGTCTAAGTTTTATTATTGATCATTTTTTCCAACTTCACATAAGATGGGAATGGTGCTTTATTTATGAATTTATTGTTCAAATTTTTTTTCTCCATACAAGATAAATTCGCAACCTTACTAATATCAACTCAATTTATGAATAATTGTTCTTTTCTTTTTCTCTTCCACAATATCTTCCTACTGACATTCAAGCAGTAAGAAAAGCTCCTACTAATGATCCTAATCCCATGTTAATTAGCTAAACTCCCCATCAAATACATGTTCTTGTCCTCTATATCTGTAAATAGCTTGCTGAGGCTGAGGAGTGTTTTTATTGCGGATAAAAATAATAGGAGAGCTTACAGCCGCAAAAGCGGAGAGCTACTGATGAATAAAACGCTTTTTTGGTGTTTGGTGTTTTGATATTGATTCAAACTAACAATTCGTCACCTTGGAATTATAAGGTTCTATCTGCGTTCTGAATGATTTAGAGATATTGAGCTTCAAAGTTTTTGCATTCCATAGCAAACAGTATGTGTGTAACATTTGTTTTTTAAATAAAAAGTCTTAAAATGTAAACAACTTATAAAAGAACATCCCATAATGTAAATAAGTTTATTAATAAGAATCAGTCAATTAATAAGAATGTCAATAACTCAATTTTGACAAATGTCAAATAGAACCTTATAATTCTAAGGTGACGAATTATTAGAACAAAAGGCATTGATTATTTCACTAATTGATAATTTCTTATTGTTGATTAATCTCCCGTTCCACCACATCCCAAAAGTGCTCTACTGGATTGAGGATCTGGTGACTGTGGAGGCCATTTGTGTATAGTAAACGTTTTGCCATGTTCAAGAAATCACTCTGAGATGATTCGCACTTTATGACATGGTGCCATATCCTGCTGGATGTAGCCATCAGAAGATGGATACAGTGTGGTCATAAAGGGATGGACATGGTCAACAATACTCGGGTATGCTGTAGCGTTGATACGATGCTTTAGTAGTACTAATGGGCCCAAAGTGTGCCAAGAATATATGCCCCACACCATTACACCACCACCAGCCTGAACTGTTGATATAAGGCAGGATGAATGCATGCTTTCATGTTGTTGACACCAAATTCTGACCCTATACCACCCAAATGTTGCAGCACAAAGAGAGACTCATCAGACCACACAACGTTTGTCCAATCTTCTATCATCCAATTTTGGTGAGTCTGTGCGAATTGTAGCCTCAGTTTCCTGTTCTTAGCTGACAGGAGTGGCACCCGGTGTGGACTTCTGCTGCTGTAGCCCACCCGCCTCAAGGTTCGATGTGTTGTGCATTAAGAGATTCTCTTCTGCATACCTTGGTTGTAACAAGTGGTTATTTGAGTTACTGTTGCTTTTCTATCAGCTGGAACCAATCTGTCCTTTCTCCTCTAACCTCTGGCATTAACAAGGCATTTGTGCCCACAGAACTGCCACTCACTGGATATTTTCTCTTTTTCAGAGCATTCTCTGTAAACCCTAGAGATGGCTGTGTGTGAAAATCTCAGTAGATCCGCAGTTTCTGAAACACTTAGACCAGCCTGTCTGGCACCAACAACCATGCCACATTCAAAGTCACTTAGGCTGCATTTACACTGCATGGTTCAAGTGACTCAATTCCAATTTTTTTTCTCCCATGAGGCACAGATCGGATATGGCCCTTGTACATGTAGACATAAAAAAGTGCATGGATTCAGATTTATTAAATCAGATTCAGGCCTTGTTCATATGTGGAAATGTATCCGATATGAATCGGATCCATGCCTTTATGTCGGCAGTGTAAGCAGATAGATCGGATTTTCACTTGTCGATGCGAGTCGCGCATCATTAAAAACCATAGCGAATGACAACAACTGACGCTTTCATTTCAAAACAGACTTCAGCAGAGTTGCAAACCTTAAATCTCATATACGAGGACTAAAAAAGCTTTTATATTGTCATGTAGCGTAAGTATTTAAGCATGTTCACGAGAGAGAGATAGAGAGAGAGAGAGAGAGAGAGAGAGAGAGGAGAGAGAGAGAGGGTGCAATATCTGTCACGTAACCAATATAAACTAATATAAAACTATTGCATAAATCACGCCATGGACATTACATTAAGATGCCTACTGGTTTAAAAAGGCCTAGATTAAAAGAAGGCCAAATTATAACTTTTTTTGTCATAAACTATAGTAAAACTACTTGTCAAAAAAAAAAAAAAAAAAGAAACCCTACAAACAGATTAAATACAGGAACGGAGAACAGGATGCTCTTTTATTATCAGCTGTCAGTCAGCGCCTGTACTTTCCTGCACATTGCACCTTTGCTGTGTGCCGTGTGCCATGTAAATGCAGACAATCAGATACGAGTCACTTTTAAAAGATGATGTAGGCCGGTCATCAAAAAAAAAGAAAAAAAATCAGATACAGTCACAAAATTGGAAATGACCATCAAGATCTGCAGTGTAAATGCAGCCTTTAAATCATCTTTCTTTTCCATTCTGATGCTCTGTTTGAACTGCAGAAGATTGTCTTGACCATGTCTACATGCCTAAATACATTGAGTTGCTGCCATGTGATTAGCTGATCAGAAATTAGCGTTAACGAGCAGTTGGACAGGTGTACCTAAAAAAGTGGCCGGTGAGTGTATATGTAAATACACACATTAAAAGACTGATTGATGATTTCTTTCTGCCTAAAATATAAATGTAAGGAATAAGATGTTTTGTTTTTTATTAATTTCATTAAATGTATGTTGTTTCACATCCTAATATTTTGGTGTTAAAATAATCAAAGCAGCCCTGCATCTGGTAGGGCTGAATCAAAGTCCTGCACTACAAACCATGTTTTTGCAGTCCTTCACGTTAAGTCATGTGAGACTGATTTAACAACAAAAACCATTTGTCATCAGTTTATTATTTATCATCAATAATGTTGACCATTTAAGTCCTACAGTATGTAACATGTTCAATAAGTCCGGTATTGTGTTTTAAAGTAAATCCTTCAATAATCCTGTTCAAATTTGGTCGAGTCCACGTCAAGTCACTTTTACTTATGTACTGCTTCATACAATGTATATACAGGGAGTGCAGAATTATTAGGCAAGTTGTATTTTTGAGGATTAACTTTATTATTGAACAACAACCATGTTCTCAATGAACCCAAAAAACTCAATATCAAAGCTGAATATTTTTGGAAGTAGTTTTTAGTTTGTTTTTAGTTTTAGCTATTTTAGGAGGATATCTGTGTGTGCGCAGGTGACTATTACTGTGCATAATTATTAGGCAACTTAACAAAAAACAAATATATACCCAATTATTTATTATTAAATATATGCAATTATTTATTTTCACCAGTGAATCCAATAATAATAATACATTTCTGACATTCAAAAACAAAAAAAAACTAATCAGTGACCAATATAGTCACCTTTCTTTGCAAGGACACTCAAAAGCCTGCCATTAATGGATTCTGTCAGTGTTTTGACCTGTTCACCATCAACATTGTGTGCAGCAGCAACCACAGCCTCCCAGACACTGTTCAGAGAGGTGTACTGTTTTCCCTCCTTGTAAATCTCACATTTGATGATGGACCACAGGTTCTCAATGGGGTTCAGATCAGGGGAACAAGGAGGCCATGTCATTAGTTTTTCTTCTTTTAGACCCTTTCTTGCCAGCCACGCTGTGGAGTACTTGGACACGTGTGATGGAGCATTGTCCTGCATGAAATCATGTTTTTCTTGAAGGATGCAGACTTCTTCCTGTACCACTGCTTGAAGAAGTTGTCATCCAGAAACTGGCAGTAGGACTGCGAGTTGAGCTTGATTCCATCCTCAACCCAAAAAGGCCCCACAAGCTCATCTTTGATGATACCAGCCCAAACCAGTACTCCACCTCCACCTTGCTGGCATCTGAGTCGGACTGGAGCTCTCTGCCCTTTACCGATTCAGCCACAAACCCATCCATCTGGCCCATCAAGACTCACTCTCATTTCATCAGTCCATAAAACCTTAGAAAAATCAGCCTTGAGATATTTCTTGGCCCAGTCTTGACGTTTCAGCTTGTGTGTCTTGTTCAGTGGTGGTCGTTTTTCAGCCTTTCTTACCTTGGCCATGTCTCTGAGTATTGCACACCTTGTGCTTTTGGGCACTCCAGTGATGTTGCAGCTCTGAAATATGGCAAAACTGGTGGCAAATGGCATCTTGGCAGCTGCACCTTATTTTGCTCCTTGGTTTTTCCACACGCTTATTGCGACCCTGTTGACTATTTTAAATGAAACGCATGATTGTTCGATGATCACTCTTCAGAAGCTTGGCAACTTTAAAAGTGCTGCATCCCTCTGCAAGATATCTCACTATTTTTGACTTTTCTGAGCCTGTCAAGTCCTTCTTTTGACCCATTTTGCCAAAGGAAAGGAAGTTGCCTAATAATTATGCACACCTGATATAGGGTGTTGATGTCATTAGACCACACCCCTTCTCATTACAGACATGCACATAACCTAATATGCTTTATTGGTAGTAGGCTTTTGAGCCTATACAGCTTGGAGTAAGACAACATGCATAAAGAAGATGATGTGGTCAAAATACTCATTTGCCTAAAAATTCTGCACTCCCTGTAGTGTCAAAGCAGCTTTACAAAAGATGCATCAGTGTTGAAGTCACAAACTCATGCTGGTCACAAACTCATGCTGGTCTTGTTGCAATCAGTTCAATGATAAATCTGTTCAGTTCAATACAAATGTCATTGTTGAAGGATGTGAATCTCAGTGGGACAGCTCTACAGCTTTACCCTTCAACAAATCCTGTGGACAAATTGGTGATTACTTGTAACAACAAATATCCATGAAGACAAGCTCTGTCTGTTCCAAATTAATTTGATCTATCAAGGTTAACTAGACATAAACAAGGACACAGGGCACTAGATATGCAGCGTTTCCTCAAATTTAGCTTTCTCGTGGGACTGTATGAAGCTGACAAGAACAAAAACATTCAGAATATTTATGATAAACAGATCCAAAACCTCTCTGCTGAGAGATGATTCTAGCTTCATTACCTCAAGCTTTAATTTTAAGATATTATTTTGCACTTTAAATTAAGAGGAATTTCAAGAGTTTAAAAAGACCTCAATGACCAAAACACTTACTCTCCTCTTCTGCTCTAGCTGGTGTGTTTTTCTTCTGCTCTTATTTAAAGGAAGTTTTGTTAAATCATCACTAATAATTCCGAAGAGAATCATTTCAGTTTAACATAAAAAAAAACACAAAATAACAGCGAGTGTCAGTCCCACAGGAAATGAATATTATATAATCTCACATCAGAACCTTCTCCAGACTGCAGGCAAGATCAGCTAAATTACACACATTTACACACACGTTTGAGAGTTTTCTGTTTACAACCACACTTGCAGAAGCAAACCACCAGGAGGTCACAGTCACAACATATAATGGGGTGAATCTTACAAAGAAATATATGTTTTATTTCCATACTTAAAATGTGAATTAAAAAAAGAAAAAAAAAACACATACTAACACATAATACCATAAGACCCCTCCCCTTTTTGTCACATTGCATGCTGTCTTTCTGAATGACGAGCAGACTTTTCATTTACTATCTCATAAGCCCATAACTATTTTCACATTATGGCAGGTGACTGAAAACAGCCAATATGAATTTTCCTTTTTAAAATCTATAATAAATTTGACATATCCTCTTTATATTTAGGGTTGTACTAAGACTTTAATTACACTGTGAAAAGCAATTAGTTGACTACATAAGAAAATTATCGTTAACCTATTTAGCTCCCAAGATCTGTTTATAATTAAGCTGTTTTATAGCACAATAAACATGATATATTAACAAAAGCTCTTTGGTGTGGCACTGAATAAATGTTTAATCTGTAAATCCTGCATTTTGTGTTGAGACAACTTTTGTCTGAACATGTCTCATGCATTTGTCGCTTAGAAAACAAACTGCAACTTCCTTTTCAAAATAAAAGTCCTGTATACATAATAAGTTAAATATAAACTCAAAAATAACTACATGATCATTGTTGTCTCACTAGGAAATGTTGTGGCTTATCAAACACAGTTTATTATTATATTAATAATCCCAGAGCGACATTTTAGTCTGTGTTTTGGCTAGTGGCTTCCTGATGACGGCGCTGTTCGTAAGGTCCGGATGACTTAAAATCTGACCTAAAGTATATGCCAATTATGAGTCATGCAACGGTCTGTTTTGTGTTCTGATTGCCCTATTGTACGCCGGGTTTTACGCTTGTGGATTTTACATGAGAACGAGTAAGCAATGGTTTCTGTGGCTCACAATATAGCCATTTCCATATACTGATCTCTTATAATTCAACAAAGCCTATGTATACCCAGATTTCCTTTTTAGGGCATCTTTAAGTAAACTTAATGCACAATTATAAAAATTTTGTCAACCTAACCTAACATGTTTACTCACTTTAGTCTTTCCCTGAAAAGTAGCACCAGGGTTTCTGCAGATATAA
The DNA here is from genome assembly GCA_903798205.1 of Danio tinwini. NCBI lineage: Eukaryota > Metazoa > Chordata > Actinopteri > Cypriniformes > Danionidae > Danio > Danio tinwini. The sequence goes on along the minus strand of CAIGQZ010000379.1, from coordinate 999,008 downwards.
TAATGTCAAATTTAAGACTTTTTAAGACCATTAAGTATTAAATTTAAGACCTATATCACAATATCAAAAACAAGCATACACATAAACAGAAAATACAAAAATCACAAAATTTGTGGTAAAATAAATGTATTCAAATTGAACAGTGCTAAAGACAGGTTGGATGCACCATTGAACTACAGAAAAAACAAACAAACAAACAAACATCTTAAGTCTGATTTATATTTTCGCCTGGCGCCACATCGCACACCTCACGAAACGGACGAGGCTTTTATACTTAACGCATTTGCCATTGAGATACTCTTTTAAATGACAGGGCGCGGTCAAAAGAAACAGACAGTAAAATCAGACGGATAAACAGAGAAGTAAAAAGTTTCCGGAACTGGTCATATCATTAATATCATTCAAGGTAATTGTTTTTATTATTTTTTATAATTCATTATAAAGATTTTTATAACCATTCAAGATTTAAAAAAAAAAAAAATTTTATCTAAATGATGCATTGCTTTTGTTTATATCTCTGACAGTTCTAACTATTAAAGTTAAATATTAATGGCAACAGAACTTTGCTCTACAATTATATTTTTTATTATGGCAAGAATAAAAACAAAAACATACAATATATGATCATGCATGGACGGATCATAAAGAAGATGTGTGTACAGTCATACCCGTTTCAGACAAAATCTCTTCAAAGTGTTTCATATTCAACTCCAATCAAACGCGGCGCTGCGCAAATTGTTCACTCGAGTCTCAAAACATTACATAAGCTCACGCACTCAACAACCGCAGCTTTGCAGACAATTTGGTATAAATACAGTAATAATCATAACCGGTTATTACGTACTGACGGCATTTAACACAATGCGCTATATTGAGGTAGCTTACTATGGTGAGGGAGGCGAGCATGACTAATTAAAATGCTCCAACTACTTAAAAACGCAGAAACTGTGCACAATTCACTGCTTGTCTTTCTTTCTCTCACTGTGGACCTTTGACCTGCTGTCATGAGGCAAAGTGTCCTCTCATCTTGGCTGTTACAGCGATACTTCTGGATACAGACACGAGCGAGTCTGCAGAGAGAGTTTTCTCCTATATCATGGATCAGCTGTGATCGACTCTGTTGTTTATCATTCTCATCGGTGAACAGTGCCAGAGCGTTAGAGCCAATCACAGCTCTTTCTGTTGAGCACGTGACCAATCATAGGGGTGTAAGAAAGAACTCGCTAGACAATGCTATTTATATTTGTTTAATTGCTATAAGTGCTCATGTTGTTCTGTGCATGTACTTGAGTTTTTAAAGGTACAATTCATATATCTGACTTTGTATTGAAAGGGCAAAATTGTATTACAAATTATATATAAATATATTTTAAAAAGCTTAATACAAGAATTGCTGTGCTGTAAAGTAAAATATAAAATTGTGTATGGAAAGAACTGAGATATCGAACTGAATTGAAGGCATGATAATCGTAACCTAACCGTGAGACCAGTGTAGGTTCACACCTTTAGTCAGCAGCAAACCGTCCCCCTGCAGTGCATGCTGAAGGTCCAGGTCTGATGAAGCCAAGAGGACAGCATCATCTGCAAATAGCAGAAATGAAAACCTGGGGTCCACAAACCAAACCCCCTCTGCCCCAAGGCTGCACCTTGAAATTCTGAAAATAATGAACAGAACCGGTAACAAAGGGCAGCCCTGTCAGAGTCCAACATGCACCAGGAACAAGTTTGACTTATTCCTGGCAATGCAAACCAAAATCTTGCTCCATTCATACAAAGACAAGACAGAGCATCTTGTATCCCAAATTCCAAGAGCACCCCTTATAGAATATCCAGAGGGACAACATTGAATGCCTTCTCCAAGCCCACAAAGCATGGATGAAACTTGAGATTGACAGGTTGATCAGTGCATCAACGATACGGTCAATATACTGGTCTGTTGTGGTAAAGAACTGTGCTGAAAAGCAAAGATCTCAAATCACTAGGCAATCTACGTTCCTACTCTTACCAATGGTCATAAGATTTGCGTCTGGATCGAAAAGACAAGATCTCGGATACAAGCGGCCTTTGCAGGTGGTAGGGTGCAACCTTAGAGCTTTGTTACTTGGGAGGAACTTGGAGCCGCTGCTCCTTCACAGATTACACCTTGGGATCCCCCCAGAGGAGCTGGAGGAAGTGTCTGAGAGAGGCAATTGAAGGTTCTATCCTGAGATTGCTGTCCCTGCAATCCGGCCCTGGATAAGGGATGGATAAGGGATGGATAAGGGATGGATGGATGGATGGATGGATGGATGGATAAGGGATGGATGAATGGATGGATAAGGGATGGATGGATGGATGGATGGATAAGGGATGGATGGATGGATGGATGGATGGATGATATGTCTAAAGTAAAGTTGTTTTTGCTATCAAAAAGTTGTGCTTGTTAGCAGATTGTTGCTAGGCAACAGCTCCAGGCATGCATATTCTAAGGCACAGAGTAGCAGAAGTAGCAGACACTAAAATGCATGTGGTCAATTTGGTCATCCATGGTAGAAATACTCTTTTCAAGAGTTCACACTTAGCTGATGATTGATTATAAGCAAGTTTGGCATGCTGTCCCGGGAGAGAGCCCTGAGCCCAAAAGGTCCTTGAGCCCTGGGCTCCCTCCCGTTTGCAGGGCGAGAGGGGAGCTTTGAGCTCAGGTAGATCTCGAGAGCTCCCCCCTTTGTAAGAGTTGGTGACAGAAAATAGTTGCTAAGGAGAGATATGCTGATGGATAAAAGTTTGACTAGTGCTAAATTTAGATTGTTCAATTAACTTGTAGTGCATGTTTTTGGAACGTGAGAGGAAACCGGAGAACCCGAGGAAAACCCACGCAAGCACGGGAAGAACATGCTAACTTTACACAGAAACGACAGCCAGTCTGTTAAAGGACTTGAACCGGTGACGTTCTTGCTGTGAGGCCGCAGTGCTAGTCACTGGGCCACCGTGCCGCCCTATGAAAGGAAAAGAGGAGGAGTAGGGGTGGAAGGGGGGATTCTTCAAACGAAGATGACTGTAGTAAGAAACCCTGGCTCTTTATAGTGGGTTAGAAATCGTCTGATTGGTTGGTCATACATGGTTAATGCATGACCAGCCGTGTTCAATCATAATCACGTGATCCTCTCGAAATTAGTTTATAAATAAACTTCACTTAATGAAATAATGTTAGAATGAAATATACACACATGTAGGAAAAGTCAGCATATTATGTTAACAAAGTTATTAAATTACAATCTAAATGAGTGCCTCTATACTTGAAGAGGTAATGAACCATTAATAAAAGGTGGCCTGTGAATACTATGTTGAGAAAACTACTGTTCTACACTGCTGGACAAATTATCTTTATAACACACTGCATTATCAATAATCCCAAGACAATATCCAATCAGCACATGCTTAATTTCTGTTTATTGGAATTTTGCTATATCAAGCATGTTAAACTAACAACATGTTCAGTGTCGCAAGCACAGTGGACACTGATTGGTAGCACACATAACCTTAGCGGAAATGTGAGAGCGGCCAGCCTCCGGTGTGCAGTGCGGCTGAAGGCAGGCTGTGCTAATGAAAGGTGTGGAGCGAGAAGCTCAAGGGAACTCCGGCAGCAGGAGAGGAGTAATTGGGCTTTGCTGCATCATTAAGCTCCGTTAGGCACAGTCACACCATCAGAGGCTCCATCAGAAACCAGACGACGGGGTGAAATTTGTAGCGCACAATAGGAGAAAACTCGCAGCTCCACAGTCAGTTTATTAATAACAAGTATGAGAGGCCGCTTACGGAAAGCAAAAACTGTCAAAAGTGTGAGGAATAAACATAATTCAAACCAGGTTTAATATCATGATGGTGACACTCTGCCAGCTCCAAAAACCTAATTACCATCAGGGCCTTGGTATCCGTTTTTTTGAGAGATGAAAAAAAAAATCTCAGACGTATTCAATTAAAGCAGCTGGGGGAGCAGGAAACAACTGTCCATCATCGGGGAAATGGGACATAACAGTAATCAGTGAGTTGCTTGTGTAGCTCGTGCATTTTGACTAATGTAAAAGCTTATTTAAAGCTAGACGTCAAACACTACAGAGCTAATTTTAAATACAGAGAAATGGGATGTTACGTGTGGTGCAGCACAATTACTATTACTCATACTTTGTTATGAATTAAACATTTAAAATTTCTTTTTACTTTTAGAATAAAGTAGTTTTTTAAAGGATTTTATTTTAATTTGACAAAAAAAATGAATTTTATAATATTAAAATTCACGTTATTGTTGCTAAATTTTATTTAAATGTTTCTATTGTAATATATTTTTTCAGACTTGACACACACACAGTCTTCATTGTCAGATGAAACATTTCCCATTACCACTGTTGAAATCAGTGCTACTTTTTTGTGCAAAAACTGACATGTTTTCATGATACTATATCCTATAATTTGATGAGTTTTGCGAGTTACTGCAAATGATTTTTGATCAATTTGTCTCTGTTAAAGAAAAGTATTATTTTCATAATAAAAAAAAACTTTAAAAGTCATTCTGACCAAACTTTGAAAATGTTTGAAAGCATTTCATATATTGGTACTCACAGTCAATATTGATGCAGACAGTTATATTCAGTTTATATTGTATATACAGGTTTATACAACATTTCTGTCTGGTTCTCAAATCTGACTGGCTGATAGCTGTGCGATATTCTGCAATAACAGCACTCATACAGCCTCCTCGCCCTTGTGTATTACTTCGCCAACATAGTTACAAGCAGAGGAATAATCTCACTACAGTTTGACAAATATCACAGCTGTTGGACAACATAATGTACTTTTGAGGCTTTTTAGGCTAAAATATAGTTATTTAGATTGCAACTATGCAGTTTATTTATAAGGATAGTGCCTCATTTAAAATATTTATAATTTGTGATTCAGCGTGTCAGCGGCCATCAGTCTGTCAATGAGCAGAGCAAAAAAAAATTGACAATTAACCACCACAAGATGGCAACAGAGACTGCATAATAACTTAGGGGAGATAAATGTACAATTTTCTTATTTCAAACAGCTGATCAAATCATTATAAAACAGGTAAATGACACTGTAGATTAATCTCTTTTTTTGTATGTTGTAGTGCTGTATTTATACCATAGTATTCTGCTAGTGTTTGCTTTGCATTGGCTTTTTCGGGGTTAATTATTGTGATATCCTGATTGCAACAGAGTACTGTGAAATCTCTGTAGACTGAAGGCATTTCATGCCGTTCAGCCTTATAATCTTAAAATGTGAGCAAACATCACCTGTTTTGTCATCACTTTAGACATTACGCTAGAGAATCATTTAAATACTAGCTCTAAAGTGACTTTTGTGAATTAGTAATGTTTTCTGCTGTTTTGACGTCAGCTGCAGATGTGAATGAATGGCAGACTTAGTTCCTCATACTAAAGGATTATTTAGACTGTTTGATTTTCTTTTTTATACACACGATTATGCTGTCAAATTGTTGTATAAATGCAATTATCACACTCATAGCAGTGCGATATGGCTGTATATCGTCACTGGTAGGGCAATAGGTCACTCAGCCTGCACCCTTGAGCCAACACACGCCTCCCACCACCGAGTCATGTTGCTCATATAGTATACAGTACAGTAAAATATACACACACGCTGTATTATATATTGTAGCTTTGTGGTTCTAATTGGATTTGCACTGTAAAACTCCAATAAAATGTAGAAAGTTTATTTATTATTATTGTATTTCATATATTAAGTTTCCAGTTTCTATATTCTCAAAACTCCTCTGCATAAACAGCATACAAAAATAGCTGTATTTAACACAAGCATGGAATGTACAAGGGCATTCAATTTTATGTGGGGAAAAAGAAAACTATGTATTTGTACAGATGTAAAAGGCTTTCATTTCTGCCGTTGATATCTTTGTTCTCTGTGTGAGTGATTGACCGAGGCGGGTGAAGGCTGTGCTGTACCTTGTTTAGTAAGTGAGTCTCTCAAGGCCGGAGTGATCATCTCTCTGCGCTCCTCCTCACACTCGCTCTTTCTTTCTCCATTCTGCTTCAACCTCTGGGAGTCCTCTTCATCTGCCTCCATCCTCTGCTGCACACACAAACACACAGAAAAAGAAAAAAACACACAAAAGCGGTCACATAAAAAAACAAAACACGTTCATTCATTCATAAATACAACCCAGTCATGGTTACACAACCAGTGCGTCAGAGGAAGCAAACCAGGCTAAACCGTATCAAACATTAATGTAAAGTCTAGTGTGATCAAATAACTAATGACAAAAAGTTTTAATTTGCTCAATTTATTTAACTATTTTAGTCCAAATAGTATCTGCTTATTATTTAATATATTGAAAAACTGTTTTATGGATTTATTTTCATTAAAAAACAACAGTGTTAAAAGTGTTAAAATCTTAAAAAGGAATCAAATATTAGCAGTTTTCATTAGGACTGATAATAAAAATTTCTACACTAATATTTTTGACCTCTAAGAACTTGAAACTTTTTTTAAAAGGAGACACAATGATGAAAAAGGTTTGAATCTTAAAAATGAACCAATTATTAATAGTTTTCATCTGGATTAATAGTAAAGAAATATATTTCTTCACTGATATTTTGACCTCTAAGAACTTGAAACTTTTTTAAACACAAGGATTAAAATCCTAAAACAAATTAATTACTAGCAGTTTTCATCAGGACTGATTGCAAAAAAATATATTTCTACACTAATATTTTTGACCTGCAAGAACACTTTTTTTTAAACTGACACACAATGATGAAAGGGTTAAAGTCTTAATAATGTATCAATTATTAATAGTTTTCATCAGGATTAATAGTAAAGAAATATATTTCTACACTGATATTTTTGACCTCTGAAGACCTTAAACTTTTTTTTTAAACTGATACACACGGATTAAAGGGTTAAAATCCTAAAAATGAATTGTTAATCATTTTCACCAGGATTAATAATAAAGAAATATATTTCCTCACTAATATTTTTGACCTCTGAAGAAGATTTTTATTTTCTTAAACTATGTAAAAACACATTTAAAGCAAGGGGGGCTCTGGGGCCAAATCTGCAAACCCAGGAAGAGTGGCTGGCCCCTGAGCAGCTCACTGGGAAATTGAATTGAATTGAATTGAATTGAATTGAATTTAATTTAATTGGGTGAGTGGAGGGCCATATCAATTTACCATTATATGTCTTTAAAAACAGGTGGTATATAAGGGGTCATAAAAGAACACGAAATAGGACTTAGGGGATACAATGCAGAAGCATCCATGTAAATACAGCCAGAAAAGCATGAAATAAACTTATGTTGAAACTGTCATGTATGTTTGAAAAGAAAAGACACATCCTGTTTGGAAAAGAAGGGTCCAGTGTAGATGTTTAAAAACATAAACACTAGTCATGATTGCAAAATTTGAACTGTATGTGGAAAAACAGTGATGAATACATTAGATTTCTACATTATAAGGACCAAAAAGAAGAGAAAGCTTTAAATTGGGGACAAAAAGGAGTAGGACTGTTGAACCAGCAACCTGCTGTGAAAAAATTATGGTGGGAGAAGAGAAGTATAAAGAGTCTACAGCAAATTTGAGGGACTTCAGATTGCCTTGGGAAGAGACTGAAGTTGGGTTTGCTCTGGAAGTCTATTCTTCTGATATTCATAACCTCCAGACTGAGTTGTATTAATTAATGTAATGGCTCGAAACTATGATACCTTTAAGAACTTCTAACTTTTTAAGTTGACACACAAGGAATAATTTACATACTGTAATAATATGATAACACATCATGGCTATTATAGTAACTATAAATCTGAAACATATTCTAAATCGAAATGTAAATATAAAAGTAACTTGCACTTCTATTATTATATGTAGTGGCAAAAAAACTAATAACTAATAATTGTTCCAGATCGTTCATTAAGTATCACATCACGCACTTAAAAACTTCACATAGCTTAATTTCATAATTGATTCCATAATTCAAGGCTAGGGAAACAGATGCTGCTTTGAGAATGCTGGCACCAATGTGAGGGTTTAAACCGAAACGACACTTTCATCCATATGGTTGTGATGAGCTGCACTGATGAAGCTCTTGGATGACCATCACTGACCTTCAGCACTGAACTGCTCTCTATTAAACTTTACTGCCATTCCAGGCTGCACACATGCCAATACATACAATCAGCTGGAATTTAAGTCTGACTTATAGATCCTGCTTCTTTTCCCTAAATGTTAGCATTCCATATATATTCCTAAGTACATATTATGACTTATGGAGATACTTGCCATGATTAAAAGGTCAGAGAGACTCTGGCTTTCAGATTCAGATGCTATGAGATACAGTAGTGTACAGTGTACAACAGAATATTCAGGCAAACTTTGGTCACTTTGATCAAGACAGAACTATAAGTGAAGGATTTGTAAATTTGAAAGATCAAAAAACCCAAGATTGTCTAAAAAAAATATATATATATAGGAATTACTAAAAACCACACAAGTTTTTCCAAAGTTATCCTGTGCTTTTACTAGTCTCAGCAATAAATGTGATACTGCTGCACCACAGCAGTTTCTAGATTGTTGCATAATCTGAAAACTAATACATAAACTTTACATTGATGTAAAAATTTTTAGGATATGATCATCTATGGCCAAGATATAATTTGAAAATCTAAAAAAAATAATAATAATAAATCTAAATATTGAGAAAATCACCTTTAAAGCTGTCTAAATAAAATGCTTAGCAAAATTACGTTTTGATATAATTACAGTAGGACATTTACCAAATAGTCTTTATAGATCATGATCTTCAGCATGAAATTCTAATGATTTAAATAAAAAGCTCAATCAATTTTGACCCATACAATGTATTGTTGGCTATTGCCAAAATACATCTGTGCAACACAAGAATTTTTATTTGTTCAGGTTCATATATTTCAAAAATAATAATAATAAAACAAATATACTGTAGTATCAATAATTTGTTTTTGCCTTATTTAGCATTAGGAAATACCAAAAATCATTGTTTTCAGTATCATTATTTTTGCTTATATACTTAACTAAACTAAAATTATAAAATACAACAACAATCTGAAAATAATCATTAAAATCACAACAAAGCAATCAAACCAAACCAAAATAAAAACGTAAAAAACAGATATAATACAAAAAAATGAAAAAAAATACACCAGTAATATGTTTTATTGTGGTATATGCACTTGTTTAAAAATAAAGTATAATTATATACAATACCTAAACTTAATCTTAAGTTTAGGTATTGTATATTTAGGTATTGTTTATGCATTTGTCCCCTACAGGCCCATAGTAAGTACAAGTAGTTAATTAATTCATATAATAATATGCACCATATTAAAAGTGAATAAATAGTTGTGTCCTATATTATAAGAATTTTGAGAAAATATATTTGAATGTTTTTCTAAAGCCCTCCAAAAAATATTGAACCATGCCCACTTATAGCTGTTGGCATATTTAGTAACTTAGAGATATTTAATAATTGTGAAAGACAAGCCATGTTATTTGGTATGGTAATAGACAAAAGGGTATTTTTGAGAATGTGGAAAACTGAATCTGTACCTAAATTTGGTATGTGGGGGAGAGATCTCGTAAACATGCTTGCTTTGGAAAGATTGAGCTATATCAATAATGATAAATTGGAGATATTTGATAAAACATGGGGACAGATACTAGAAAACCTTTAATGCATTGGAACAAATGCAAGCATAACGAATGACTCCTGTCAATAACATTGTATTTAAAGATTGAGTGTAACTGATATTTACTATTCATAATCTAGAATGTTTTAATAATGTGCTCAATCTATTATTGACAATAAAACTATAGTCAGGATAATGCATTTTTCTAGTGATATAAGAACAATGTTACTTTTTAATTACTTTTGTTTATGCATTTCCTGACCATCTAAATTATTATTTGTTTTTGTGTGCATTTGTCCCTTTGTGTTCTGCTGTTTGGTTGTTCTGTCATAGGTTAGTGTCTTTATGTATTGTATTTTATATTTATTATTATTGTACTGTTTTTGCTATACTTTGTTGTAGTTTTATAAAATACAATAAGCACATAAATAAATGTTTTAAAAAAAGAAAATAAATCAAATAATTAATATTAACAACCATTGACATTAAGAACTGCGGTGCTCATACCTGGGCCTTTTTTGACCATTGAATTCTCTTTCTGCTCCCTACACATTTTTGTCAACACCCACCAACAAATGTGGAAAAACTCCTATAAAATGTTAATTAAAAGGGCAAATATGTAATCTTATGCATATTATGCAAAATATATGGCTTCTGTTCCATCGGTCACTTCTTTTTCAGATGAACTTTCCCACAAGTTGCACAACTATACATTGATTTACGCTCTTGAACTAAACTTTAAAGGTCCCTCAACATCCATGCTGAGAGACAGCGAAAACTCACTGTTTGTGCTTCTGTGACTTTGTTTGCTCATTCCAGAGAACACAATGTCCCATGAGCAATATCAAACAAGAAGAGCGAGTGGAAACGGCACCAGGTGGGTTTGGACTGGCAAGCAAACATTATGCTCCTTTCACAGCAAGATCTGTCGTGGAACTGCCACGCACAACCAAGAGTCGACTAGGCTGCAATCTGTCACCCAACATTCATCTGGCCGATTTGGTCCCTACTGCAGCGCCGGCTCTCCGTCAGACTGACAGAAGCGGAGCAGCTCTCTTCTGCTGGAAGTGCTCCATTTCCCACAAACCACCCATGCGAGTGACATCGCTGATGCCGGCAGAGGCTCTGCAGAGTTCAGTCTGAGCGCTTGATGTATTCAGAGTGACAAGCAGCCAAAATGAAGACAAGACCCAAAGCAGCCTATGAGGAATACGAGACAATGCCAGCGCAGGAGTGGATATCTCTGTTTCCACCTTGCGAACACTGCGCAGTCAATACACCCTCAAACTACACATGCACTAAAACTATACATGACATTAAAAGTACTTTAAGTTTACTTTGTAAGTCGAGGTGATTTTTAAGTTTAATCAGCGCTTGGGGTGCTTATGATACTTTTAATCTACAGAGAGTTTGAAAACTGCAGGTTGCACAGATGGGAATTCCAACACTGGAACGGTTTATAAATGTGTAAATGAATAATAATAAAAAAAGACTTCACCTTTTACGTTTTTATGTCACTTATGTGACTTCAAATATGAATGTTTTTATACTGTGGCTAATATAATCCCCCAAAAAATAATAATTGCAAACCCCCAAAAAAACACTAAAACCAAAACACAAATAGACAAAAAAAAGTCCTGGAAACTACATAAAAAAAAACAAAATAGAAAAAAAAACTGTAACACGTTTTTTTGCTGTGTTACAGGCACTTGTTTAAAAAATAAAATTAAATAAAAAACGATGCATAATTAACCCAATGCATTAACCCTAGCCGCACAAGAGCAAGTTAATTAAATAATACCCAGTGTTTGTTGTACAATAATATGACACCATAAGGAAGTAAGTAAGTAAGGAAGGAAGGAAGGAAGGAAGGAAGGAAGGAAGGAAGGAAGGAAGGAAGGAAGGAAGGAAGGAAGGAAGGAAGGAAGGAAGAAACAAAGGAAAGAAGGAAGAAAGGAACATAAGGAGGAAGGAAGAAAGAAAGGAAGTAATGAATGAAGGAAGGAAGAAACAAAGGAAAAACAAAGGAAGGAAGGAAGGAAGGAAGGAAGGAAGTAATGAATGAAGGAAGGAAGGAAGGAAGGAAGGAAGGAATGATTGAAGGAAGGAAGAAACGTAGAAAGAAACAAAGGATAGAAGGAAGGAAGGAAGTAATGAATGAATGAAGGAAGAAAGTGATGAATGAAGAAAGGAAGGAAGGAAGGAACGAACGAACGAAGAAACAAAGGAAGTAAGGAAGGAAGGAGGGAAGGAAGCAAGGAAGTAAGGAATGAAAGAAAGGATGGAAGGAACGAAGGAAGAAACAAAGAAAGGAAGGAACAAAGAAAGGAAGTAAGGAAGGAAGGAAGAACCGAAGGAAGGAAGAAACAAAGAAAGGAAGGAAGGAAGGAAGGACCGACTGACAGTTAAATATTGCAAAAACGTCACAAATATGTCAATAATTAGAAACACAAATATAATTTTTTTCATAATATTCTCGTTATTCTCGTAATTCCTTTCCACTGAAACTCCCTATTTGATGGAATTTCATATAAAGCTTCCTGTAAATGTACTTGGCAATATAATTTTATATGCTCTTGGATTACATTTAATGTTTGATTGATCATTGTTGCTTTATTGAAGTGTCAAGTGTTTTACCATAATTTTGTGTGTGTGCGTGTGTGCGTGCGTGCGTGCGTGCGTGCGTGCGTGCGTGCGTGCGTGAAAACTACTAATTTTTTCATTAAGTTTTGTTTTACCACTTGCATTGCTTTTGGTTCAAAAATATATTTAATCTCATTTTATGAGCAGTTCGTGGACAAGTCTATATTTAAATTTAAAGTTCATTCTAGAAATTATTTAACAGCCACTTACTAGGTACACATACCAATTACACACACCAATAGTTGAGCCAAAGTAACAAACATGGTCAATTCCAACAATGCTAAAAATACCACATATACATTACATACCTCAAAATAACCAATGAATGGCTCACTGATTGCCTCTACACATTAAAATGGGATAAAACAAATTATTTTAAATTGCACTTAATACGATTTAGGTAATAATAATTACTAATAGGATACATTATCAGAAATGCACACCTATTTTTGAACCAGAACACTAAAGCAGAGCTGATCATACAGTAAAGAAGGTCAGGCATCTGCGTTAGTAAAGCCAAGACAGAATATACCTCTGATGCCACCTGGAGCCAGAGCAAAGCAACTGTACATATGCAAAACCCACAGTTACACAAACTAGACACTCTGCATTCCATGAGAGCTGTTGTTTTTCCACTGTCATTACTAATTATGTTATACATTATTGTATATGTATTATTACATTATAATAATATCACTTATGCATGCATCTAATTAGGTCTTGCACATTCCCCAACAGAAAGTGGTAAGCTTAAAAATGTACATATATAGTAGGAACTCTTTCAAACACTATTTAGTGACCTTACATGACACAAAAAAATATTAATTGTTGTTAAATGAAGCAGAGAACACAGCAAATGAATGCGTGCAACTGACAGATGCATCTAGACTATTTCAGAGTCAAAGGTGGAAAATGAGATGAAAGCAAAACATTGATGAAACGCAAACTCAAGGGCTAAACTAACCAGTTGAGCTGGATCAGCAAAAAGGATGTCAGTGGCACTGCGTTTGCTGGCTCTAATGGTTATAGATGTTTGTCGTAATGCAATAAACGTCAGTAAAAATTGAAGATTTTTCAGCTAAATGTGCAGAATTAAGTATTAAGAGGCACACTTTACAATCAGTAAAGCAAAAATTACTGATTGTAATCTTGATCGGTCTCACACACTCACACGAAAATAATGGCATTGAGACAATCTGATTGGCTAATGACAGTTGTTGTTTTGTTTAGTTTTTTTTTTGTTTTTTTGTTTGTTTGTTTGTTTTTTTGGGGGGATATCTGGATGTTTTTGCAAATACGTATGGTGATGTTAATGGCAGAAATCACCTCTAAATCTCCCGGGTTGAGATCAGGGGAAGAAAACTACATTAAATTTTATCAAATATTTAAATGTATCCAGTCACTTCATTCTGGTAAAATGAATTAATTAATTACAAGAATTTTATAAACTTTTACCCATAAAAACGTGTATGTAAACTATACATGGGATTACAAAAACAACTGCTGGCAACTAGCTCTCTGAAACTCTCATATGGTCGCCCACTAAAGCTAAGCAGGGCTGCGCCCAGTCAGTACCTGGATGGGAGACCACATGGGAAAGCCATGTTGCTGCCGGAAATGGTGTTAGTGAGGCCAGAAGGGGTCCTCAACTGCGGTCTATGTGGGTCCTAACGCCCCAGTATATTGATGGGGACTATACTGGTCAGTGCCGTCTTACGGATGAGATGTCAAACTGAGGTCCTGACTCTCTGTGGTCATAAAAAAAAGGATGTCCTTCAAAAAGCGTTGGGCTTTAGATTCCCCTCATGGTGTAAATTGCTTTGAGTGTCTAGAAATGCGCTATATAAATGTAAGGAATTACTAATATTATTACAAGGTGAGGCTGCAATTGTATTACTAATTTATGTTGTGTCTATTACTGCTCTTGATTTATTGAATTAATTATTAATGATGTCAGTCCATGTTGTTAATCTAGTGAAAATAATACAGACTCTCTTTATTTTATAATTTCAGCACATTTTGTTTATGATAAAATTATTTAGAACTTTACAGATTTCATTGAATGCGTGATGGCAAGTAACAAAACCCCAGCACTTTTAGCAACTCTGATTGGCTATTAAATTATTTTGATAAGCCAAATATGTGTGTCTACGTTTCAGGAAATGGTGTAATGAATCACAAATCTAATTGTTTCATATCACATTAGGGTTTTTGAGTCACGGATTGGACCATTTTTAGATCAACAAAAAGGAAGGAGACCAATGTAATTTGCTTTCCATTTATTACAAAAGCAGTACTGGAAGATACTTTGGTTTTAACAAACATAACTTAGAAGCTGTAGTTTTATCAAAATAAAATCAAGAAAACAGCTTAAATTAAATTTAAATTAATTGTGAAAATGATATTCGCTATGGTTGATAATGCTATATGTATAAATCTAACATTTTAATTTGCACAACACATTAAATTTATTTTTAGACTCATTTTAATTAAGGATTTAATAACTCGCTCATAAAAACTTCATGTTTCATTACTAGACGTATAATTTTTAAAGAATTATTCAGTGACACATTTATGATGGCTGGTTGTCGCCACCTATTGGTTAAATTATGAAATTGCTACAACTTTCAATTTTGAGCATCAAGTTGCATTAAATGGTGATTTCAATCTTTACTATAAAAATAAGTGTTTACATCTGAAATAGAAGCAGTTATCCCAGTGCTTCTGTGTTCGTTGATTTTTTTGTAACTTTAACTAACTAAAAAGTGTAAAAACTGAATCTCTTTCCCGATCTAACGCAGATCTGAATGTAGTTCATTGAAGGATTAATAAACATATGCATGTCATAATTTAAAATGTCGGTTGCGTGGGTGTTTAAATTGATACCCTGCTCTTTTAACAATTAATAGTGAAGCTATACACTGACACATTAATGCAGGCTAAACAACTAGTGACAGAAAACACCTTTAATAACCTAAGAAAACATTTATAGGTGCCACCACAACTTCTTCTTTCATCTTTATATTTTACAGGAAAGACAAAATGCTTTACATGTGCAATTTGAATGACGCAGGAGGCGATCTTGCTATGATCATTACAAATTTAGGGATAATCTACTAAGTAAAAAGTAGGTATTAATCCACAAGTCATGTGCGTGCTGAACTGTTGGTTGTGATCCAACAGCCCAGGTTCCAGCTTATGCTAAAATCCATCTGATGGGCCAAGGTATGCATTGCCCAAAGATTTTTTGGTTCAAGTTTTTAAGGGCATTAAAGAATTCATAAACTATTATGGCTCTGAACAATGTTTTTGTTTAGAATGTTTATGCTTTGTGCCAAGTATCAATGTAATAAGCAGGATTAAAAGGTTGTTTTGCGGAATAAACCCCTTTAATCTTATACAACATCCCTCTACTTCGTGTTAGGCTGCCAATAAGCCTGTCGGGCTTTATTCTCCGAACACAACCACCTGGATGTACTTTATCCCTTACATAACCAATAGGTATAAATAAATAAAAATTTTGAACCCCAAAATAAGAAGGTAGATTTTTCTGATGAATCATCTGTGGAACTGCATCCCAATCATCACAAATACTGCAGAAGACCTATTGGAACCCACATGGAGCCAAGATTCTCACAGAAATCAGTCAAGTTTAGTGAAGGAAATATCATGGTTTGGGGTCACACTCAGTATGGGCACGTGTGAGAGATCTGCAGTGTGGATGGCAACATCAACAGCCTGAGGTATCAAGGCATTTGTTCACAGTAGAGAGCAAATTCTTCAGCAGGATATTGCTCTATCTCATACTTCAGTCTCCACATCAAAGTTCCTGAAAGCAAAGCAGGTCAAGTTGCTCCAGGATTGGCCAGCCCAGTCACCAGAAATGAACATTATTGAGCATGCCTGGGGTAAGACGACGGAGGAGGCATTGAAGATGAATACAAATAATCTTAATGAACTCTGGGAGTCCTGCAAGAACACTTTCTTTGCCATTCCAGATGACTTTATTAAGTTATATAAGTTATATAAGTTATTTGAGCCATTGATCAGACTTCTGTCAGGTAGTGTAGGTGTGACTGAGCATTAAAAGCTCAACTCTGTACTTTGCTAAATGTGTTTCCATATGCCTGCATTTCCCTGTGGTCTCCTTGCACTACATTACATGCAACAAACTGATAGCCCTTTTAAATAAATCAATAATGCTATTAAATCCATCCTGGTATTTTATAGCCCAGTTTGCTCACTCCTGTAATTATCTTCCATTTAATTCATATCTCCAGGGATATCGTTTGATCAAAACATCCCAATCAACTGACTCACTCAATCCTAAAAGCATCCATAAAGGGCTCTTACTGGAGGAAATGGGGTTGTGGATAGAATGTTAGGGAGTGTGTTTGCGCGTGCATGGGAAGATTTGTCCGCTTGTGTCTCATGAATCACTCCTGCGCACAGGCCTGTTGAGTGGGCGTCAGTGATCACAGTTCACGGTTACGTAAGTCCTCAAAGCGCCTGCCGGAGCTGCTGTCTGCTGTAGCAAACCATCTGCCACTCAGTCTCCTTCAATGGAGCCACTGCAGGTGTCTCTCCAGCACTCTGTCCTCTTAAAGCAATAGTTCACTCAACTTAGTCATTATTTACTCACCATTACGCCATCCAAATCTATTCTGTCTTTTTATATTTGTCAAACAAAGTGAGAATTTTTTTCCTGCAACTTTTGCCATACAATGAGCTCAGAAACCACAATATGCTTCAAAATTGCCATAAAAGTGGTTTGTGGTTTACCATCATGTCACTAACCTCATAAGACTTTAAGTTTTCGGAATAACAAATAAGACAATTTCACAAAACCTGAAATTCACCAAAAGTTTATATTGTCAATTTATATTGGATTAAGATCCATGAAACCATGATCCATATTGTCATGTTCATGAAACCAGTCTGAGCTGATTTGAGCTTTATGACATGGCCCATTATCCTGCTGAAAGTAACCATCATAAGATGGGTACACTGTGGTCATAAAGCGATAGACATGGTCAGCAACAATACTCAGTAAGGCTGTGACGTTGACACAATGCTCAATTGGTACTAATGGGCCCAAAGTGTGCCAAGAAAACATCCCCCACATTACACCACTACCACCAGCCTGAACCATTAATACAAGGCAGGATGGATCCATGCTTTCATGTT
This sequence comes from Danio tinwini, assembly GCA_903798205.1. NCBI lineage: Eukaryota > Metazoa > Chordata > Actinopteri > Cypriniformes > Danionidae > Danio > Danio tinwini. Next base: position 981,478 of record CAIGQZ010000379.1, on the reverse strand, counting down.
GTTGACACCAAATTCTGACCCTACCATCATTCCGTTGCAGCAGAAATCGAGACTCATCAGAACAGGCAACGTTTTTCCAATCTTTTATTGTCCAGTTTTGGTGAGCCTGTGCAAATTATAGCCTCAGTTACCTGCTCTTAGCTGACAGGAGTGGCAACCGGTGTGATTATCTGCTGCAGCCCATCCTCCTTAAGGTTGGACGTGTTGTGCGTTCAGAGATGCTCTTCTGCATACCTCAGTTGTAACGAGTGGCTATTTGAGTTACTGTTGCCTTTCTATTAGCTCGAACCAGTCTGGACATTCTCTTTTGACCTCTGGCATCAACAAGGCATTTGCGCCCACAGAAGTTCCACTCAATGGGTATTTTCTCATTTTTGGACCATTCTTTGTAAACCTTAGAGATGGCTGTGCGTGAAAATCCCTGTAGATAAGCAGTTTCTGAAATACTCAGACCAGCCTGTCTGGCACAAACAACCATGCCACGTTTAAAGTCACTTAAATCACATTTTCCCTATTCTGATGCTCGGCTTGAACTGCAGATTGTCTTGACCAGGTCTACATGTCTAAATGCATTGAGTTGCAGCCATGTGATTGGCTGATTAGATATTTGCATTAACGAGCAGTTGGACAGGTGTACCTAATAAAGTGGCCGGTAAGTGTAGGTCATCTATTTTGGTGTCTTTGAACAAAACAGATTTACTAAACAGTTATCTTCATTAAAATAACAGTTTGGTCACCAAATATCTTTAGAAAGAATTTAGGAATAGAAACACAATACTTTTAAAATCTAACAAAATATTGCAAAAAAAAAAAATAATAATACAAACAAAGATTGAGATATATTTTTTGTTTTTCTAGATTTTTCCTCATTTTAAAAATTTTACTTAATATTTTTCCCTAACATATTGATTTGGATGTACTAATTCTTGGACAATTATATTTTATTTTGTTAGATAAGCTTCAGATTTGGCTTTCAGTAATCTACTGTATATGCACAAATATAATATTGTATAGCATCTTCGAATATTTAATGGCATGTTTAAAAATGCAAAGCCATTTCCAAAAACGAACTAGCTTAATTTTAACAGTGTTTTAGGTATTATTAGAGGGGTAAATGCAAACAATATGACCCCCAAACAAATCTTAAGAAAAGCAGGGAACATTTGTGTTTATCATATAACACATTAAATACAATAAACAGAAAATCAACTGCTCTTAGGTAACGTGTAAGATTATGTGTTGTTCTAACGGAGTTGAGCTCCTGTTCAGCATTTTTGATGCATGTTTGTGATCAATGTTCCTAAATTAAATCTGTTCCACAAAGTGTTTATGACTTTGAGCATTGGAGTCATATGTGTGCCTTTTATAATACATTTACGAGTTTTTTATAGACAGGGACTGTTAATAGAGAGACAAATTCTTAGTTTTGAAAAGTTTTATGACAAGATTAATTTTTTTTATCTGACCCTCTGCCAAAGCTAGTGTCTTGATTAAGAAAATTGAAACTGGATGACAATTAAACGACCTGAATGAGTTTCACTGCCGGTTTGAGAAAACCCACCAAACCCACTCAGAACTGCTGTTTACATCACCATTAACACCTCCACCTCCCCCCGCCTCCCCCATACCTGCACTTCAGTTCAGTGTAGATGATGTGCGCCAGGTCTTCCAGAAACAGAGGAAAAAAGCTCCAGGCCCAGATCTTATAACACCAGCCTGTTTAAAGTCCTGTGCTGACCAACTGGCCCCCATCTTCACCCTGATCTTCAACAGATCACTGGAGCTGTGTGAAGTGCCCTCCTGCTTAAAACGCTCCATCATAATTCCCATACCAAAGAAACCCAAACTCACAGGACTAAATGACTACAGACCAGTGGCGCTGACATCTGAAGTCTTTTGAAAAACTGGTGCTGGCCCACCTGAAGGACATCACTGAACCCTCACTGGACTCTCTTCAGTTTGCCTACAGAGCAAACAGGTCTGTGGATGATGCAGTCAATATGGGACTGCATTATGTTTTGCAACACCTAGACAGACCAGGGACCTATGTGAAGATCTTGTTTGTTGACTTCAGCTCAGCTTTTAACACTATCATCCCAAAACTTCTCCTGCCCAAATTAACTGAGCTCTCCGTGCCCACCTCTGTCTGTCAGTGGATCAACAGCTTCCTAACGGACAGGCAGCAGCTGGTGAAGCTGGGAAAATTCTCATCCAGTACCCGCACAATCAGCACTGGCGCCCCCCAGGGGTGTGTCCTCTCCCCACTGCTCTTCTCCCTGTACACGAATGACTGCATTTCGAAAGACTCCTCTGTCAAGCTCCTAAAGTTTGCAGACGACACCACACTTATCGGCCTCATTCAGGACGGTGACGAGTCTGCTTACAGACAGGAGGTTAAGGAGTTGGCTGTCTGGTGCAGTCACAACAACCTGGAACTGAACACACTCAAAACAGTGGAGATGATAGTGGACTTTAGGAGAAACCCCCCTGCTCTCCCCCCACTGAGCATCATGGACAGCATTGTGGCAGCAGTGGAGTCATTCAGGTTCCTGGGCACCACCATCTCTCAGGACCTGAAGTGGGACACTCACATTGACTCCATTGTCAAAAAAGCTCAACAGAGGCTGTACTTTCTTCGTCAGCTGAGGAAGTTCAACCTCCCAAAGGAGCTGCTGAAACAGTTCTACACCTCCATCATTGAACCAGTTATCTGCACTTCAATAACTGTCTGGTTTAGCTCAGCTACCAAATCCGACCTCCGAAGACTACGTCGAATAGTTCGGACTGCTGAGCGAATCATTGGTACAACCCTCCCTAATCTCCAAGAACTGTACTTATCCAGAGCGAGCAGAAGGGCTGCTAAAATCACTCTGGACCTCTTACACCCAGCACACTGCCTCTTTGAACTTTTACCTTCTGGTTGACGCTACAGAGCACTGCGCACCAGAACAGCCCGACACAGAAACAGTTTCTTCCCTCAGGCAATCCATCTCATGAACACTTGATGATGATAATAATTGTGGAACCAACATCACTACCTGCTATACACTTTTTTTATGCACACATACACTTATTTAACAACACACTTTACATGCCAATTTGCACATAACAGCTGCACATATTATGTTGTATATAGTAATACACCTGTACATACACTTGTCAATTTGTATATTGCATTCACTACTTTTTAAAATATATTTATTATCTGTTTTTTAGTCCTCTGTAATTCTATTGCACTGTAGAAGCTCTGTCACGAAAACAAATTCCTCGTATGTGTGAACATACCTGGCAATAAAGCTCTTTCTGATTCTGATTCTGAATTAACAGGTGTAGTAAGGAAAAGACCTTCAATTATACTACTTTATGTTCCACAGAAAAAAATAACAGGCAGGATTGATGCATGTGTTCTTTAAAACCCTAATGAACTGGTTCTGAAAGAAAACAAACTAAAAGTAAAAAAAAGTGAATCTGGATTTGTTTTTACCTTGGCTTTCTTCATGTGATTCATAACATTTCCGAGGTCCTCCATGTCAATGACGGAGCCATGAGACTTCTCCTCTTCAGAAGAGGACTCCGCATCGCTGCTGGACTCCATCAGCTCCTCCTGAAAACCAAACCAGAAAATGTATTAAACCCCTTTAACCCCCTTTAATGCCATCTTTAACATGAGCATATTTTAGTGCTCTCAGATGAAATCCTGCAAACTCCTATAAAGCAAACCACAACACAGATTTCATCCATCAGGATTTAGTTTGATCAAAAGTGAGTTGTTATATTACATCTGTCAAAAACTTCAGAATCACAACGTGTACTCAATGTGTTGGTTTATTGACATATAAACCAATGATATTCTGGTCTTTGGATAGAGCTCAGTTCACACATAATGTGAATATTGTGCAAAAAAACTGCAAGCCTGATTGCTACTTTCGAAAACGAGACCAAATATGGCTTATTATTTCAAAGTTACAAATGAGATGGTCATTTTACGCTAAGCTCTTTGTGAACGTAAAAGGACAATAGATCAAAGATTAAAAATTCTAAATGGAGCTCTTGAATCCTAAACGAAAAAGTCAATTGCATGTAACAAGTGCTCAGTAATTCTTGCTCTACTTTTTAACTTTAAAACCTATATTGGTATTGTAATAAATGTGCATAACACCAGCCAATGAACAACATCTACTTTAACCCTTAAACACTGTAACTGTACAGAGGCTTAAAACATTTAGGTTATGTCATGTTTGGGAGACATTTGAGTGTCTTTTTTCCTTTTCTTCCAAAGGATGAGGGCTCATGCTTTTAATGACAGTAAAAAAAAACGACGCCTTCGATTCTGTACATATCACTGTCATATCACTAGTGCTGAGGAAAAATTCAGTGCACAATTTCAGATACAAGTAATACGCATTCGGTTTCCGACGTACTGCATGCTGTAATCCAGGGCTGTCCAAACTTGGTCCTGCTGAATTTAGCTCCAACTTGCTTCAACACACCTGCCTGGAAGTTTCTAGTTTATCTAGTAAGAGCTTGATTAGCTGGTTCAGGTGTGTTTGATTAGGGTTGGAGCTAAACTCTGCAGGACACCGGCCCTCCAAGAGTTTAGAAACTCCTGCTGTAAGCAGATTTGTCCATTTTACTAATCAGAGCAGAGAAGGCTTTTGGAAAGCTGGGGTTTAGAGAGAGTGAATACTTGAACGAACCATTTGAGACACTTAAGGTGTGTCACAAATTGCATACTTATGCACTATTCTATGCCATTTTGCAGTAAGTAGTGCGTTCACACTGAAAACTAATTTCCGGATAATGCACTCATTCAACTGGTAAAATGAAGCGTGGGATGATGGACACATCACGCGCTCAACTGCCGCTGATTTGCTCACGTATCGGAAGGGGTGGAGCTTTCGGGCACTGATGTTGGATTATTTATTTTGGATAGTGAAAGCTACATTTTTCTTTGAGAGTAATTATAGCGCCTCCCGATGGTGAATGCGGTTATACTCATAACAGGTATTATTTGGTAGTTTGGTCATTTATTTCACTAATTTGGCAACGATCAAACATCATCTGGGAAACGGTTTGAATTTCCGCTTAGTAAAAAAAAAACATTAGCGTTCCATTTGGGATGACACTACATACATATAGAGTACATAGTGCATAAGTGCATAGTGTATAATGTGAGATTTGGGATGCAGCTTTAGAGAAAAGAGCTGATGCTGCAGTGTATACTAAGAGGAAATGAAAGTGTTTTTAACACTGGATGGACGTAGACTTGCTGCAGGAGACTTAAAAATAGCATAATAGGAGCACTATAAAAAAAAATTCTGTCTATATCTGTCTGTCTAAAGTAAAGCATGAGCAAATATCATTTGTGAATGCATTTCATTAGAACTCCCGACAGTTATATAAAACACTTAAAAATAAATGACTTATGTTTGGTTATTAAAATGCAATTTTTGCACATGGGCTATGGAGATTTGTGGCCAAATTAGGTAGTAACAGCCATTTAGGTCATCTTTTGCATCTCTAGTTAGTCAAAAAAAGGAAAAGATTGGATTTCATGCATCTGTAAAGTTATTAGACATAATAATTCAATGAAATAAGAACTTAGAATAATTTAAGTGGTTCCAAACTTTAAGTTTCTTTTTTTCTGTTAAGCACATAAGATGTTATTCTGTAGAACATAAAAACCAGAAGCCATTGACATTAATAGAAGGAAAAACAATAACCTGTAAAATTAAATGGATACCAGTTTCCAGCATTCTTCAAAATATCTTCTTTTTTGTATTGTTTAAAGGAAGAATCTCAAACATGTTTGAAACAAGTGGAGAGTGAGTAAATGACAAAAATCATAATTTGGTGTATCTCCTTAGCGACAGTAATGTTTCCTAAAACAATGTCTGAGTAAAAATATATGGGCAGAACATCTAAGAGAATAAAACATCCTCTAAAGTCTGTAATGTCACTCCTGCTGTTCAGATCCCATTGACATGAGTGCACCACAGACTGCAGGGGAACGAGCTGCTCTTTAGGTGTGCAGTGCGAAATTAGTTTCCATGACTACATGTGTTTCAAAAGACATCAGAGAGCGGGACTGTCTTGCCTCAGAGTTGTTCTTCTCAGCGAGCGAGTGATTGTCCTCTGCCTCCTCCTTATGTTTCTTCTTATTCTTGCAGCTGGCTTTCTTGCAATTTCCAGAGCAGGCTTTCTTCTCACCCCTGACCAGGGCCTGCAGTCGGTTTAAGAACTTCCCTTTCCAGGCCTGGAAGTCAGCCTGCACACTGCCATGACGGCTCTTCACCACATTACAGTCGCCCTCTCCTCTGGTCATGATCCGAGCGGCACTCAGCATCCACAGCCACTTATCTATGCTCTTACTGACCTGAATACAGAAGTGACTTAATGAGCAACTCATGCAATTGAATAGCATCAAAAATAGATCGAATAAGTCTCACTGTGTTGTAATGGCCGACATAAACTGAGTTTCCAAGACCAAAGACGGCGTATCTCATTCCCTTTAGGTAGGTTTTCCCATATCGGAAGTCAGTGGACGCTTCCTCAAGCCATTTGCAGAACCATTCAGCGCTCTCGGTGGGCTGACCATCAGTGTATGTGGCCACCAGAAACACACAGATTATCTTGCTTGTGCACTAGAGAAGGAAGATATGAGACGATGAAGAAATGTTTAGTATCATGGTAGCAGCGCTCAAATGAGTTAATCTAGCAAAAAATTGTCAGGTTTTATTTCCACAACAAAAAGAAAGAAACTCTCAAGCAATCAGACTTAATAAAAACTTATAAGTTTTTATAAATATAGATTTTTTTTTTCTTTACAATTTATATAAATTTTACAATTATTGGAATAGTATGCAAGTTTGACACCCAGTGGTTGAACTAGGTATTGCACTTCTGGATTAAAACAAACGCAAGCACAGGTTGCCAGTTTGAGGACCTACAGGAGCGAGTCTGACAATCGAGACTTAAGGCTGATTTAAACCGTGTTCTATATAAAAGCAACGGCACGTGATAGAAGGAATTTTTTCCATATTAAAAGCAGTTTTTTGTTTTATCCAACACCACAAACTGATATATTAGAAACGGCTTCTGTTTCTTGTAGCTGAAGACCAGAAAACTGACAATGATCACCTCAGGTACACCTCATGTGCTTTATTCAGTGTTAAATGCTAATGATGTGAGTTTGAATGCCATTTTACATGACATTTATTGCCATATACTGAAAGCAGCAGCAGATCGTTCATCTCAGATCTTGAAAATATAATAAACCATTTGAAATTGAACTTTAAAACTGTGACTCAAAACCAACACAGTTATTCAGCATATATATTTAATAATGTTAAAGGGGTTTAATATGTATCAATTAGATTCTAAACCTTACCATTTCACGAGTGAGCGCATATTCTGTGCTTCTAAACGGCTGTATTTAAATTTCTGTCGTGTTTGGTCTGGTGCAAACAGCCAAATTTCTTATCCCTGCAAATCTCGTCACATAGCGTGTAGTTAGGGCACGGGGTTACAATGTAAACTCCTTACCCAATGTTTACGTTCGCAATATTTATATTATTAGCTAATTAATAACTTCATTTGGAACTCTGAATCTGCATCTCATATCCAAGTCTGCTACTGTCCACTAGAGGTTGCATTTCAGTCAAGGGCACATGCTTTGAGAGCCTTTCTGTCTGAATGAATAAAATAGGGTGTATTTTTCAACAAGGCAACCCAGGGTGCTGTAATGTAATTGGCTAAAGTGGGCGGGTTAAAAGAACCAAAACAAAAACAGATGTTCCGGCACGTAACTCACATTTTCAAAGCAGAATATCTGACTTCAGGATTTGTTTTCAGTTAAACAAGTATGTTCATATGGGATGTTTCATAAATATCTGCAAACACATTATGGCATTTTTATGCTTTAGAAGAGTCAAAAACATACATACAGCACCTTTAATAAAGCAGCACTTTTTTGGTATGTGATTACAGTTATAATCAAGTCTGTCTTTTATATTTTTGAAATGGGCTAAATACAGAATATATATATATATTAGTACAATACACAGTTCAATCCAAACATGGAAAATCATTGGTGTTTTTTGCTTTGCTACAATGGCTGACATTACGATTATTTTTGAAAGTATGAGCATTTACTTTTAGCATTACGTAACTGACAAAGTTTTCCTTCTATTAAAGCAGGCTATAGTCAACAGTTATATTAAATCTTCTAAAATTTGCAATTTTAGAATAAACTTAAAACAATTTTATTTACTGAAAATACAGTATTTTTAAAAGCAAAATATTATTTTAACCCATGACTTATCCTAACAGATTGTGATGAATCCAATCTGTTGTTAAAGGTGCTTTATGTAAGTTTTTGAATCGTCTAAAGCATAAAAATACCATAATATGTTTGCAGATATTTAAGACATACTAAGTGAACATACTTGTTTAACTGAAAAACAATGCTAAAGTCAGATGTTCTGCTTTGAAAATGTTTTTTTCCGTGCTGGAACGCTGTCTTTGTTTAGGTAAAGTTAACCTGCATAATGCCGGTTTAGCCTATTACATTTCAGCACTCCGGGTTGCCTTGTTGGAAAACAGAGTATTTCATTCATTCATTCAGAAAGGCTCTGAAAGCATGCATCTGTGACCAAAATGGACAGTATCAGACGTCGAAATAAGACAGATTCAGTTCCACATGAGGTTATTAATTAGCAATTGATATAAATATTACGAACGTAAACATTAGTTGAGCAGGTTACATTGTAACCTCGTGTCCTAACAACAAGCTTTGTGACGAGATACGCAGTGATAAGCAGTTTGTCTGTTTTGGCTGTTGAAATTTAAATACTGTACAGCCATTCAAAAGCACAGAATAAGCGCTCACTCACAAAACGGTAAGGTTTAGAAACTATTCAAACTCACATTGTTAGCATTTAGCACTGAATAAAGCACACAAGGTTTACCTGAGGTGATCGCTGTCATAGGTTTCACATGTTCAGCTGTGAGATATAAGGCTGTTTCTAATATATCAAATAGAGGTGTTGGTTAGAACCAAAACTCCTTTTAGTATGGAAACTATTCCTTCTATCGCATGTCGCTGCTTTTATTTAGAACACTGTTTAAATCACTCCCTCCTATACTCAATCTGGCATCCCGCGTTTGCGTTTATTTTGATTCAGGAGTGCAATACCTAGTTCAACCACTGGGTGTCAAACTTACATACTGCACCTTAATGTTTAAAACACAGCAAAAGGCATATAAACTGGGCTATTACTACAGTTTGCAAAAAAAAATTTAGAATAAGTAACTTAAACTGAAATAAAACATAAAAATGCATTTTACTTCAGCCAGATGAAGGATTGATCACCAGTTTCAAGGTTTATCGCGGTTTGAAAAAGTCAAGGTTTTAAAACCACTAACATTTTCTGTTATACCGTTCATACTGTATATGTGTAAGTTTTTTTAACGTGTTTTATGACAATTTTATTTTGTTTTTTAGGGCAACAGTATCTCCAGCAGACCCTCCACATCAAAAACTACTGATCACCTATGCACCAACATTCAAGCATGCTTTGGAGCTGAACTGCACAGTGGCTTTACTGTATATCCAAAGATGTCTGTTCTAGTTGTAAAGAAATCTGTGTTTTTGAAACTAATGAAGAGTTTACTGTTCCAAAATATTTTAAATGTTTCTTAAAATAAAATATACTGTGTTCATGGGGGGGGGGGGGGGGGGGGGTTGTTTATCCAAACATTTAAAAAGAACATATGAAACCGTGATATTTCTCTCCAAGGTTGTCATACCATCAGAATCGTATACCTGCCCATGCATACATATTTCAGCTGGATATAATTGAAATTATGCTGAGATATTTAAAAATACATAATAACTAACTAAATAAATTTACTTAATAAAGGGGAAATTAAATATTTAAACAAAAAAAATGAATATATTAAGAATAAAAATACATTCTAAATACCTATAAAAGTTATAATAGTATACCAGTACTTAACATAAAACTCAACATTTAAGTAAAATGTCCAAAGTGTTGTTTTTTGTTTATTTGTGATTAGTACTGTGTCAAGGTAATATAGACCCAAATATCAGCTTACTGTATTGAGCAACAGGTGATTATGGTCAGAAATGGCATATAAAGTAAGGTAGAGGACACAACAAGCTTGCTAGATGGTACTGTGTTAATTGAGGAATGTGTGAAGACATTAAAACATATCAATTTGGTTAGAATTATTTTCTTTAAGATTATTTGGTTGAAAAAAAGGAAAAATGTTATCAAATTGAGAATGCACAAGTCAGGAAAGAGTGTTTTTTGTGTTTTCAGAATTGAGTGTCCGTGTAGATACTGTGTTCTGTCTTTTTCAGGCAAATGTGGCAATAAAAAAATTGTGCAAAAGTGAAAAATTCATTTACTTCATTTTCTCTGTAATACATTGTACAGAATCACTGTGATTAACTGCAAGCCAGAAGATCTATATTTCCTGTAACTGTTAAGTGGTAATTGAAGGATTTGAAGGCGTTCATAATTCTTATGACAATCTTAACTCTTAAACAGATATTTTTAAGCATGACACATCCTGAAGTTCAAATAATCCATTCCTATCCCTAAGCTACTGCAGCACAAAACGTATATAAAGAAAAATGCAGTCACTATCTCTAAAATGCAGTAATAAGGCCAAAAGTACATTTTAGGCAAAGAAATCGTACAATAGAACACATTTACTCACCTCCTCTGCCAATCTGTCTTCCGGGTCAAAATCTTTCATATCAATAAGCTCACACTGGATTCCCTGAGCAATGACGTCTTCAGCAAGTTCTTTTGCAAACCCCTAAAATCAAAAATATCAAAAATTACATGGGTCAAAGACAAAACTGGGTTTTGAAAAATAAATTTAATTATCCAAATGTGTCCTTTTTAATTACTCCTTTCTTTTCTTATTTTTAGATAAACATGCAATTGCTGAATGGTAATGGAAAATAATTTTCCCCCAAAATTTTTAAATGTTTGTTTACTAAAAATTTTGTTTAGGGTTGCTGTTGTACTAGGGGACAAAATGTAGTCTGCACAGTAGGGAAGCATGATATTGGGAGAAAAATCATTTAAATGGCAACATTTAGTTTCTCTACCATATATATGGTGATCTGAAATATTTAACAAGATTATGATTATGAACTATTTGATTATGAACTATTTGTGAAGAACATATTATTTCAGAATGGTTGGACTGATTTTGTAGTGGAAAGCATCTGCACAAATTATTATAAAAGTTACATTTAACTATGAGCTAGATTTGTTTAAAAAAAATACAAATAAGAAAAAAAAGTGTGCTTTATGTTTTTCTGGGAAGTCTTATAGCAGTCGGACAGAAATATTGAAAAATCAAATGTAAAATAACACTTCAAAGTGTTACTATATAAATAAAATGTAATTAATCTTTGCTAAAGCTACAAAAAAGTTATTGTTTCTTGTGCATTAATGCTTTAAACTCACATATGTTGGATATGTTTAACAGAAAAAGAACTTTAATTCCAGAATGGTCAACCTTTGTAATTAATAAACAATCTGCTTGTTAAGTGTGACATCATACGAAGCAGCTTCAGGGTCCAAGCACTAGGCTTGGGCGGTAATACCATAATATGGTATACTGCGGGATCTAAAAATAGCAACGGTATCAGTTTCAATACCGTTAAACCATCATAAAAAAACAATGCACTTATATGAGACAAGTATTCATATTATTTATGTAATGCTTAAAAATCGTATGCTTGATTGTCATCACGGGACAGTGTGAAGGAGAGAGCGAGAGAGAGGTGAGGTAAGATGGTGAGTCGCGCACTAAGTGACCTTGGTGCGGTCTATATGTGTGTGTGTGTGTGTGTGTGTGTGTGAATGACAGAGAGAGAGCGTGAAGTGTGTCTAATGGCCCATTTCCACTGAGTGGCACGGTACGGTTCGGTTCAGTACGCTTTTATGGCCGTTTCCACTGTCAAAAGCGTACCGAACCGTACCGTACCGTACCACTTTGTCGGCACCCTTTCGAAAGGGTACCAAAGATGAGAAAGGGTACCAAAAGGTGGAGCTACACGCGCAGCTGAACGCTGATTGGTTTACAGAGATACGTCACAATCTCATGGAGCTAGCCAGAATCAAAACAATGGAGCCGCCATGTTTTTAAATGCACAGCCGAGACAACTATATGCATATAATAACCATACATGGATGACCTGGGCTCAAACAAACAAACAACAAACCCTGTCGTTGTCTTGATGAACAGCCACAAAGCCAAGAATCTGCCGTGTCCTGTTGTTGTTTTACGAGGCCGTCTAAAAGTCTAAAAGCGCGATCGCGTCTAGATTTGATATAACGAACTTCTTGAGCTGATGACAATAACGTGTGTGATTAATGAAGCCTCTTCGACATCTGATCCATTCAGAAACAAAAGGACAAACGCGAGAGTGAAGTGCGGGAAAAAAGAAGACCAACAAAACACAGGAGCAAATAGTTTCAGCAACCTGAACAATCTGCCATGAACAAATCATGAACAAACTGCCATGTTTATCATCACCTTTTGGACTATTATGAACTCGGAATGACGGAATTACTCTCTAACAGAGGCTACATGTGCTGGTAAAGATTAAAGATACAGATGAGAGGTTAGCTCTGACTGTGGGCCACTGTATATGTTGCGTGTTGTTTTTGAACTCAAATAAGGACTTAATGTATGCTGTGTGTAGTTCATCTGTAAGTGGTAACATATCGGAGACTAAAAGGGTCTGTATGTGTTCATATATGTTGCATTTATTTATTTTATATAATTGCAGACGTTACAGTAGGCTGTCACACTGTCATTGATCTGCAGTTATAATCAAATCATGTTCATAGAAATGTTAGTAATAAACATTTATAAACAAGTATTAATATGTTTAAAGCATCTGTTTTGTTAGAAGAGCTTCTCATATAATGTGAATGAACTGTACAGCTTTACTGTAGACATTTATTCGAGCGAGAATGACGTCGACTGAAACTCTTTGTAGTACACCACGCCCACCAAAAAGGTACCCTTTGTAATGGAAACGCAAGCCTGATAAAGGTGACCCGTACCGACCCGAACCGTACCGTACTGTACCACTCAGTGGAAACGAGCCATATGTGTGTGTGTTTATACAGACAGCTTGTTATAGGCTGAGTTTCTGGACTCTGGATCATCTAGCTGGTTTTTGGTTTGGTTTTGCTGTTCGAGAACACATAATCTCTCCCCCTTGTATATAATATTTTACTACTATATTTAACTATATCTAAAAATATTTAATAATCTTTCGGCTGATTTTTTAAAACTTACTTAATAACCTGCTGCATTTGCATTACTTTTGATCTTGGATAATTCAAACCAATGCAAATCAATGCGCTCTTACAGCTAAATGAGACTAAAATGATTTCAAACGACTCGATGCAACAGTGCGGTGCAGGACAGGATTTGATTGTGACTTCTGGTACATGCTATTATCCGCGTCCCGCAGGACTGCCACAAAATGGATATAATATACATGGATGAAAGCGAATGAAATGATATTTATCTACGCACAGACGAAACAATGATGCATTAAGGTCCTTTCAGATGGGAGGCAGGACTCGCCGCCCGCACGTTACGGTGAAGTTTTCCATGTTTTTGTTCAGTTGAGCGCGGCGCGGAAATCTTTTCTTTAACTTTGTTAATTAAATCCAGTTTTGTTATTTAGCCTATTATTTTTATGGAACTAAGTTGCAAACTAATTTGCTATGAATTGTGGCTGTGCCCTCAAGTGCAGCTCACGCTTCAACTGCTGCTGCTGAGAGAGAGAGAGAGAGAGAGAGAGAGAGAGAGAGAGAGAGAGAGAGAGAGAGAGAGAGAGAGAGAGAGAGAGAGAGAGAGAGAGAGAGAGAGAGAGAAATAATTCATTTTTGTCTGAAAGTGTCGGTCAAGTGATGTTGATGTGAACAGCTGAAGCTATCAAATTATTTGTAGTTTGTATTGCAATTAAAACATGTTATAGGTCTACATTAATGCAAAATGAGGTAAATATCTTCTTTAAAATCGTCATAGGTCTCAGCTCTTGACGATATCTTTGCCTTTCATTGATACATGATATATCATCTATCGGCACAACCCTATTAGCCACAAGCCAACAGTTTGGTGACGCTGTCTGAGCCTTACATCATAATTTTTATTATTATGCACGGTAATACCGTATACCGAGGTAAAATAGGGAGGAGGTTTAACGGTATCAAAATTTGGATACCACCCAAGCCTACCAAGCACCCTATAAAACTGTATGTGGAGGCTCAACAAACAGTAACAATAAACATTTACAAAGCACTGTAATACATTCAATAATCACGATGAAAATATATCCATGGTCATATAGTAGTGGCTTGAAGCCGGAAACAGTATTCCATATGTCACCACTTAACAAGCGGATTAAATTTGTTCCAAATCGTGGCACCTGGTCAACAATATCTCTACTTGACATTGAAGATCCTGTGATGTGACTATAGCAGATGTAAGTATTGCAATGTTGATTCTGAAACATTATATCATGCAGCACTACTGCACAGTATAAACATAATTTAAATGTAAAGTCCTCATAAAACACTAAATCTCATTGTGTGTCTATGTATTCATACCTTTGCTGTTCCTGTCTGTGATCCATAGAAGATTTTGACCCCAGAAACATGAATGACTTTTTTGGTTTCAGGTGCTGGCTCCTGCTTCTTCTTACTTGCCAGAGGACTTACAGGGTGGACCATTTTTTTCTATTAAAGAAAAATACTATTAATTAGAGCATTTATCTGCAACTAAAAGCCAAAATTTAACCAATACATTATTTCAATCTAAAAAAGGAAACTTTTTTTCTTCAGTAGAACAAAACAAAATGTTTTACAAAATTGTGGTTCTTTGTGATTCATGCAATGTAAGTCAACTGCTATTAGCACAGCAAGAATCAAAAGCAAATACAGTCAAACAAAAATACTGTATTTGTGCAATAAATATTATTACATTTACAGAGGCTGTGGTGTCTGGAGTGAGAGACATATACAGTGTCATAAGTACACATGCAAGTTGAAAAGTCTAGGTTTTAAGACCTTTAAAATTTTCTGCTTGTCCTTTTCTATGGTATATGCAAGATGTTTTTTGTTTGTTTGTTTGTTTGTTTGTTTGTTAGGACAACTATATCTCCAGCAGAAAATATATTCAAAGATGGCGTTTTAAATTGTAAATAAATCTGTGAAACTAATGAAGACAGCAGAAATCAATGATTTAAAGGTGCAGTAGGTGATTGCCTACTCTACAGAAACATTTTTGTTGTGCTAGTTGAAAGTCTCTTCACATTCCAATAGTACTGATTTAAGTAAATGTTCTAAACGTATTAATATGGATTTTTATGTTCAGGGTAAGGAATTAAAAATTTGTCAGGGCTGAGAGTTCCGCTAAGTAGCTCAAACTGTCTGTCAACAAATGTAGATTTGTACATCTGCACACTCGTTCACGCAGACAGATCTGCCGTTTGCGCATGCACACACGCCACGTTCATGTGCACAGGAGAGAGCGACAGTGGTAAAAACAAATGCTGAATCAAAACTTTTTTAAATCCTGAATTAATATTGGAGTTAGTTTTGCATGCTGAAGGAAGAATGGCACCATGGTTAAAGTATTTCTTTTAGACAGGTAATGTAAGGTTTTTTAGTCACACAAAGCTGATGTAGATCGTGTTATTTTATGAATGGGTTATACACACAGAAGTGTTGTTCAGCCACTGAAACCTTCTGGCAAAAGATTGATGTGACTATCTTCAGTTTCATAAGGGACCTTTACAGCATCAATAATGTAGATTTTTGTTTATAATGTACTTTTTATAATGTATAATGTGTTTATAATATACATTTACTGTTTAGTAAATACCGCTATTCCACCTAGGGGGGGGTTCAGGTGGTTCTAAAGACCAAAAGTAGGATTATTATTATTA
>CAIGQZ010000379.1:922662-965054 GCA_903798205.1 Danio tinwini | reverse complement strand
CATGTATGTGTCTGATATATATGGGACATATATGTTTATGACGTCATTTTATGTATCTATATATATATGCTGTGAGATATATATATTGGTACATCAGATGACGTCATAAACATATATGTCCCATATATATCAGACACATACATGCCTGAAACATATACAGTTGAAGTCAGAATTATTAGCCCCCTTTTGATTTAAACTTACCGATTAACTTGAGCAGCTGTATTCCCATGCTAACTTTTTGTTTCACTGATGCAGTGGTGTTGCTTTTTTAAATATATGGTCATATTTGCTATAACTTTGCATGAGCACATAAAGTTCAGCAGAAGAAAGAAATGCGGATCTCTTTTTTTAGATGTTGCCATGGTGACTCGTAACAGAGCTGCGCATCGATGGATTTGCTCTTCAGTGTTTGGACTCAGCAGTAAATATTAAACCACACTTAACTGAACTATAACTTTGAAAACTGAACTTTGAAAACTGAACTATGTGAAGCTGCTTTGACACAATCTACATTGTAAAAGCACTATAGAAATAAAGATGAATTGAATTGAATATCTGCGCTCCATTAATAATGCCTTTTTATAGTCGCGATGTGCACACTTAACTCTAAATTAGTCTACTCAACGTTGATTGACTTAACTCAGATCAGCTATTCTGTAACCGAAAACACTTTTTTAATCTTTCCTTTTTAATCTCTCAGTAAGTCAACTCAGAGTTCAAGTTTAAAACAGAGTTGGTTGAACTTCCTTACTGAAACAGGCCCCAGCGATCCTTGCATGCATGAAATATTGCACATTCTGACAAGTTTTGCTGGCTACACAACTGAAAACGTGCTAGATATAATACAGTTTTTCGTTCAGAATTGTAGTGTTATAAAGTACTATAAAGTTTTCTAACTGGCAAATGACATGATCTAGTGGGTCTCTGTCATCTTTAGGCCCAATCCCAATTTTATTTTTGTACCCCTACCCCTTCCCCTTGGCCCTTACAACCGGGGGTTAAGGGAAAGGGCTTCAAAACCTACCCTTAAGAATTGGGACAGCACTTCAACACCTGCACACGTCATCATTTGTCATAGCGATCTCTTGCTTCATATGAGATCAGACCATCGCGACTGCTGTAGTTATTCCAGTTGTGTTATTTTTTGGTGTTTATCTTCAGGAAATCACTGAAGAGACATATTATGTTATAATAACGATCTAATGTGGCAATAAGATCGTAACTGTACTGTGTATTTACACAGTGGCCATATTCATCTATGTAAACACACAAAAACAACATTAACATTATCCCAGACACTGTAAAAAGCTCATTTTCTGCCACTTGACTGCTCTGACAGGGTGTTCGAGTGTCAGAATGTTGTGGGACTGCTGTACAGGAGTTATTATTAGGAATTATAGATCGCAAAATTTACCTTTTTTTTCTCGTTTTTTTTTAAAGCATGACAGTAAAACACGAACGCGGTTATGAATATATTCAAACATATGTTTGTTTGTCAAAAAATTCGTAATAATGACAAAAAAACTAATTTGTGGATCTCCTTACTTTCTAGTTCAGCATAACTGCAGTTGTGGCAGGTGTATTCTGGGAAATTTTCTTTACCCCTCCGTTTTGAGTGTGGTCCTGAAAAATCTTTGTTCGAAGGGTTGTATACCCCTTGCCCTTAGCCCTATGCCTTAAAGCTAAAGAGAATTGGGACACCCCTACCCCTTGACGTGAATGCACAAAACGAGGGGTAGGGGTAAGGGGAAGGGCTAAGGGGTAAAATTGGGATTGGGTCTTAATGTGCGTGTTCGTGATTTCAGGAGGCGTGGCTTTAAACGGCAGGGGAGGGACTGTATTTGAAAGATATTATGCTAACCGGTTAGCATTTAGGCAGATCACCTACTGCACCTTTAATTAGACTGACATGTTTACTGTTGCTAAATATTTTAAATGTCTCTCAAAATGAAATATATTAAGTTCAAAGGAGAAAAAAAGTTTTAGTTTTTTTTTACCAGACATTTAAACAGAATATATTTTAGAGCAGTAATTACTATACTGTGAAACCGTGATAATTTTATACAAGGTTATCATACTGTCAGAATCTTATACCGGCCCATGTCTAGTTGTATTATTCATTAAAATGGTGCTAGTGCTAATCCTGAATAATGAAACGATCAAATCGTTGTAAACAAACAGTGTCTGCTCATATGGCAACACATATCTGACAGGAAGTTTGTGCAGTTTTAGGACTGTTTGCAGAGGTTAACATTAATAATGCTGAAAATAAGTTTCTTGCACATACATGTCACATAAGTTTACATGATAAGTCCCCAATGTAACCTCAGGACCTTGTAACCTTATTCTCTTCTTAAGAGTAAGCACACTTCATTAACATTACCTTTTTGAAAAGCATGTTCACAGTAAACCAGACTCCTATGAGAACAGCAGCAGTCGCGTACACATATAACCTGTTCTGCCACAGAGCCAGCAGGTAACTCTCAGTGTAATCCCACACGTCATTCAAAACACCTGCGAATGCATATTAAACAGTTTACAAAGAGCTCACAACACTTGATTTATTTTTTTCAAGGATGAAAATATACAACCACAATCAGGAGATCAATATAAGAGATACAAATGAGGAAAATTACAAACTACATTAGCTGCAGAAAGAAAAAAAGACTAACAAAACGAAGAAAGAGGTAAGTAAATTAAAATTGTATAAAAGTGTAGGAAAATAAATAAATTAAGAGGATTACAGGAAAGATATCTAACTCAAATCAGAGTCAATAGACAACAGTTCTTCATATAGAACCAAGAATCTGATACGTTTTTTGTTGTTACACATTCAGAAAGATTTGAGCAGTAAATCAACTTCAATCAGAATATGTCGAAAAGTACAGTATGGACTGAAGCCATGCATTTTAGTTTATGTATAAAAAAAATTCCAAACAAGATAATAAAGTTAAAGATAAATTCTTTAGATTTATGTGAAGATTCTGAGTAATAACAAATAATTTCTTTGAGGCTAAAAGATTGTGCAAAGGTTGGAGGAATGTTTAAATAACCATACAGGTCAAACCAAAATTTCTGAACAAATTCACGAATACAAATTAAATGTATTAAAGTTTCATCATCCTTACCACAAAATGTACAACTTCTCGGAATATCAACATATTTGGAAACAAAAGAGTTAGCTGGATATATTTTATGCAATATTTTAAAGTGGAATTCTTTCGTTTTATTAGGAAGGAAGTATTTATAAGGCAACACCCAAGCTTTTCTACAATCTATATTATTAATTAATGCAGCTCAATGAAATTTGCCTCGTGGAACAATATAATTTCTTTGCTGAAGAATTAGATGAATATGTTTATTATTAAATTTTTTATCATGAATGTCAATGCCGTCCAGCAATAATGCTGATTCCTTCATATTTTTTGTATTGTATATGACTTTTGACCAGATGCATTAAACCTGTGGGGATAGCTCTAAAAACAGTATTATATTCTCTAAAGGGAATAGGAAAGTCATGAACAGTCAATAAGACAGTAAGTTACCAAAATCATCAGATAAAGAAAGTAAATAAATTAAGCCTCTATCAAACCAACTTTGATAAAAAAGAGACTTATTTCTAACAGTTAAATCCATATTATGCCACAAGATGTTCATAACACTTGACCTGTAGGAAAAGATGTAAACAATACGTCACATTAATTATCGATGGAAGAGACACTCAATACTGAACAACTGCTGTATCTCAAACCTAGTAAGCGGTCTAACTACAGAGCATGTCTATCATTATTGACGCGTTTTAGTAAAACCCGAAACTCGTCCAAGAACGCCGTCTAGGTAGGGAGCTCAGTAGATTTTAAGACAGAGCCCGACCGCAGGATTCTTATAATGCAGCAAACTGTGCTCGTGACCACCATTTTGAGCATAACAACACTGTTTGCTATGATGAGTTTTTTAATGTAATATATTGTGTGCTGTTATTAGCCACGCTTTGTAAAATAAACCCACCTGACATCTCAGCGCCGACTGCAGAACACATCAAACCCGACAACACCGATGAAAACAGCATCTCATGTAGTCTCTCTATCAACACAGTCTTGTAAATAAATGTATTACAAAAACCAGACAAAGATTTAACTACATACGTCGCAGATATAAATAACGGGCTAACTTTACGGCTGCATGTCGCAGGACGCCGCCATATTGTTGTGACAGGAATTCTGGGAAATGAGGTCATCTTAGGTCATTTAGCTCCACGTGGGTCTTCAAGTGTTTTTTTTTTACCTTTAAATAACAAACAGGCATTTTCAACTTTCATTGTACATATATACCATTATATCCAAGCAGTATATAATAATCAAAACAGTACAAAATAATAATAAAGACATAAATAAGCCTTACATAATACAAAAGAAAAAACATTACATTCAGGGGGGTCAGTCCATATAAGTTGACAAAAGCCTAGAGAGCTTTGAGGCACCAGAAAATCTCTCAGATAAAACTTTTCTTTGAACAGGAAGAGGAAAATATTATTTTTGTCAGTAGTAGTGATCTCAATACCTTGTTGTTACATTTAATATCCAGAAATGATTAATTATTAATAAACAAATCAACCAGTGTAGGTATTACAGAAGAGTATTGCACTATACCTTTAACTAAATTCCTCAAAGCTACAGGAATAGCTTTGACAACCAAAGAGAATTCTCTATATGAACCATTAAAATAAAATTTTAACTTAAAATGATCATAACTTAACATATTACCATCATCATCCATTAAATGAATTACATTCCAAACACCTTTGTCAAACCAGTCTTTAAAAAATAAAGATTTCCTCTTATGTAAAATACACCTGTTATTCCAAATGATATCATTATGTGGAGTAAAATTGTGCTTGTACAACATTTTCCAATATAGTAACACTTGCGCATGAAAATCAGATCATTTACATTTTTTATCAGTCGCTTTGGTGCATTTCTCACAACACTATTTACATTTGCACAACAGTTAATGTATTTCTCAAAACAATTAGTCATTTGTGCACATCATAGTAGCAGTTTCTCATTCCTTCCAACAAATTATTAAATTATTAAATCATACAACTCTCTGTCAAAATTAACTAAACTTGTAGATGCTGAATAGTCATTCTATATAAAACTAATAGTCCTCATTTCATTACTTGAGTCATTACTTACACAAATGTTGAACTATTTGTCAAAATCTGTCAAGATAATTTTATTTTAAAAATGTTAAAACTTTTTTTTCTGAAAATGTCTCGTAAATTGAACAATTTCATGAATGATTTACAGACCTGTGTATGTTGTAGGTTCAGTTCCATTATGTACTGCAATATTGTTTACAGTTGTGCACAGCTCTACCCAAAGGGAGTTTATGTTTGTTGTAAATAAGGGTGTATTTATTCTTTTGCACAATGCTGTGAATAAATTTGAATAGTAAAGAGCAAATGCAGTAAACATGAGAAACATACTGTACATATTCAGTGTCTTGTACTCAGATACCTCATTAAATGCAGTGATGTCTAACTTTACTGTATGGCTGTGCAAATAGTATAGGGTGCTCTCCTGAGCATTTCAGGAAGTGTCACCAAAATCAGACTTTTTTGCATTGGAAAAAATGTACAGAGTAAACTGTTATAATGAAAACATGACAAAGCCATTTGACTATCTTGTTCATAAACAATGATGGCAGAACTTTTTATCTTGATGACACTGACACATTCATTGACATGAATACTTGCTTTTGAGGAATGAGCTCTCCATTTTGAGCAAGTGACATGCTTTTGCAGGTTATCAACTAGGTTTTGCAGTTTGCACTAATTGTTTTGAGAAATGCATTAACTGTTGTGAAAATGTAAATAGTGTTGTGAGAAATGCACCAAAGCGACTGAGAAAAACTGCAAATGGCAGTTTTAGTAAGTCAAAATCACGTTTTAGAAGAAAAGAAATTTGAAAAATATGAAAAGGGATGCTAAACCATAAAGACGGTTGGTCTTTAAGAAAGCTTTGTAACCATTTTAACTTAAATACTCCATTTTAATCAATAACATTCGGTCTTCAAGTGTTCTCTGCTTGAATTATTAATTATAAGGATAATTATTTAGTTTAAATTATCAATAAGCAATAATTATTATGATTTTTGTTGTTGTTGTTGTTGTTGTGAATGCCATGGGTTGTTAACTAAAACTTTAAGCATAACGATTTTTATCTAGTTTTCCAATATTTACTATGGTAACCCATTGATGCACAACATGGGTCTACTCTATTTTTTCTATATCTTTGCAAGATTTTAACTTCATCGCTTAGTGTTCCAGGAATTCTTCGATGAACTTGTTTTTCATCAACACAAAGCCTTGTATTGTTTTTTTTCTTTTTTACTTTTTGAATAAAAATAATTTTTGTGTCACTATTCTTTTAATGCACACCATGGGTTTAAAATGACCCACATTCATTTCCTATGTTATGTCAATCATGGCTGAGCATTTCTTTGCAGAATCTTTAAATTGAATGCATTTTGTTGTTTACAATTACAGGTTTTCATAAAATATCTTGTTTTGAACACACAAATACTTATGTTTAGCACAGTTTTTGTATTTGTACATCAATTTTAAAATAAGAGTCAGAAATGACCCATATAGGAACCTTTGCTGTTTCATAATTCTTGTAAAAAAGAACACATTTACTGCTAAATACTGTTCATCTGGCACGTTTCACAACTCAAGATGCTTGATTTCTTCTATATGATACTTGTAAGTATAAAAAATGGTTTTATGTATATACATATTTATTTTATAGATAGATAGATTTTGTGATAAATAGACAAGCAGACAGACAGACAGGCAGGCAGGCAGGCAGACAGACAGACAGACAGACAGACAAATAGACAAATAGATGTAAAAATATTCTTGTGCTTTGGATTTTTTTTATCCAGAGTGTTAGTATGGCTCGTCCCAGTCATTCTATATTTAAGGCTAAAATGGCTGTAGAGGTGCTGCAGGATGAGAAAGATGAGGGAATTCTTAGTTCTGATTCAGAGTCTGAAATATCTGATGCTGATGAAATATGTGCCACAGGGTCAATCTGGAGTTGCTGGACTGAGTAGACAAATAACAAGGGGTATTACAGGAGCGAGCATCAGAATAGAGCAAGAAGCCACAAGGCCCATGGTGCTGTGGTACAATATGCTGGATGTCGCCACCCTAAATGCCTACACCAACTTTGCAAAACACCCTAATTACATAGGTGGTGTGACCAAAACACAACGGCAATTCATCAAAGAGCTGGTCAAAGATCTTGCTACATGAAGAGGCACTTGGAGGACACACTCCGTCTTCAATACCATATGTCAGAGGCAAGGGGAAGGTGTGGAATAAACCAAAATATAGCCACCACCCTGCCACAAGAGGACATCAGGCAGGACAATCGAAGAGGAAGAGATGCAAGATCTGCCCAGCTGCCAAAGGCAGAAAAGTCAATAGCTGCTGTTCTATGTGCAAGAGGCCTGTGTGCAAGCATGATTTGTGAGGAATGTAAGCACTGAGATGGCAATATAAGATGGCACTGTTCCTGTGTAATTTCATTTTGTCAGTGTTTTGTTCTTTTATTTAGGCAAATGCACTACACTGAAATGATAATAATTTCAGCTTGTTAGCATTTATCAGTGATTGATATCTGTGGAAAAATATTCAATAAACATATTCCAGATTAAATGTGTTTGTCTGAATAACTGCCAAAACATGTATTGTATTTTTTAAATTATTTTATTTATTTATTTATTGTTTTTAATGTTTTCACGGATGGGTCATTTTGACCCATGTGTGTAAACTTGATGTAGTAATACAAAGCCTAAGAAAAAATAAATCTTTAATTTGTGATAAATGAAAAAATATATTTTGAATGTTCATGGATAATGAAATTTATGGATCACTAAATATATAATGCTGAAATAAATTGCTTTCAAAAAATAAAATTTAAAAAATGCCCAAGGAAGAAGGAAATAATAAAGGAAATAATAAAGGAAATGAAATAAATAATAAAGGAAATGAATATGGGTCATTTCAGACCCATGTTGTGCATAAGAAGGGGTTTTTATAGCTTGTGCATCAAAGGGTTAAAGTTATGTTGACATACATTTCTGCCAAAAAAAAAATAGAAAATAAACAAAATAACAAAAAGCTGCCATTTTCAAACATGTATATATTTATTTTCAGACACAAACGCAATGTTTTATCTTCAGAAGATTAATATTTGGTGAAATAACAAACATCAATAAAAAACAACAATTTAAAATAAAATGTTAATTAAAACAAAATTTAACTACTAATAAAACAGCATGACTATCTCAAGGAAATACTAAAACAACACTTCATAATAATTATTCACTTTTATCATGATTTAATCAATGATTTTAGAAATTACAACTAATTGCAGACAAGTATTATTACAGATCTTTAATAATAATAATAATAATAATAAAACATATGCTGCATATTCTCTGAAACATAATAAAAACAAAACACATATTACAAAGTTAAATTTCATCAAATGAATCATGGCATGGCATAGTATATGGCATAGTTGTCCTCATTGACAGTTTTACATGCTCTTGGTCCTTTGGGTTTTGCGCTTGTGTTGGACGACTGCAAGAGTAGTAAAAAAGTTTCCACCAAACAGAACCATGAAGCAGAAGCCACACATGGACACCTGCAGGCAAAATACATTCAGATTTGAAGATCACAGTCTTAACAGATTTATTCACCGTGTTATATGATCACTTCAGTGTAATGATGTTGATTCAAAGCACCACTGACCTGCCATTCTCTACATTCAGGGAGCTGAGCCAGTCTGAAGAGAGAAACACTGTTGCAGAACTGCCAAAACTGTCAAAAACACAACATATAGTTGAAATCAGAAATATTAAACACCCTTTGAAATGTTTTTCTTTTTTAAATTTTTCCCAAATGATGTTTGACAGAGCAAGGAAATTTTTACAGTATGTCTGATAATATTTTGTCTTCTGGAGAAAGTCTTATTTGTTTTATTTCGGCTAGAATAAAAGTAGTTTTTTAATTTTTTAAAACCATTTTAAGGTCAAAATTATTAGCCCCTTTAAGCAATTTTTTTTTCGATAGTCTATGATTATACAATAACTTGCCTAATTACCCTAACCTGCCTAGTTAACCTAATTAACCTATTTAAGCCTTTCAATGTCATTTTAAGCTGTATAGAAGTGTCTTGAAAAACATCTAATCAAATATTATTTACTGTCATCATGGCAAAGATAAAATAAATCAGTTATTAGAAATTAGTTATTAAAACTATTATGTTTAAAAATGTGTTGAAGAAATCTTCTCTCTGTTAAACAGAAATTGGGGAAAAATAATGATTATGTTTTGTGTTACATTTAGTATGCTACTCCATTTTCAAAGCTTTAGTCATTAAAACATGACAAATTACCTTTTTCAAGACTATTACAGTTTTTCTCAGTCGCTTTGGTGCATTTCTCACAACACTATTTACATTTTCACAACAGTTAATGCATTTCTCAAAACAATTAGTGCAAACTGCAAAACCTAGTGGATAACCTGCAAAAGCGTGTCCCTTGCCCAAAATGGAGAGCTCATTCCTCAAAAGCAAGTATTCATGTGAATGAAAGTGTCAGTGTCATCAAAATGCAAAGTCCTGACACCATTGTTTATGAAAAAGATAGTCAAATGGCTTTGTCATGTTTTCATTATAACAGTTTACTCTGTACAGTTTTTCCAATGCAAAAAAGTCTGATTTTGGTGACACTTCCTGAAAATGCTCAAGACAGTACTATATACTATTTGCACAGCCATTTGAAAACTACAGTAAAGTTAGACATCACTGCATTTAGTGAAGTATTGGAGTACAAGACACTGAATATGTATGTTTCACATTTTTACTGCAGATGCTCTTAACAAATTATTCTTTTACAAAAAGAATAAATACACCCTTATTTACAACCAACATAAACTTCCTTTGGGTAGAGCTGTGCACAACTGTAAACAATATTGCAGTACATAATGGAACTGAACCTACAACATACACAGGTCTGTAAATCATTCATGAAATTGTTCAATTTAGAAGACATTTTCAGAAAAAAAAAGATTTAAAGATTTAATCTTGACAGATTTTGACAACTAGTTCAGCATTTGTGTATGTAATGACTCAAGTAATGAAATGAGGACTGTAGGTATTATATGGAATGACTATTCAGCATCCACAAGTGTAGTTAATTTTGACTGACATGACATAAGCAAATGATAATGTTATAAAACAGCAGAGAGTTGTATGAAAGCAATTGATGCATGTTCAAAAGCATTTGCAATTTGTTGACAGGAATGAGAAACTGCTACTATGATGTGCACAAAATGACTAATTGTTTTGAGAAATGCATTAATTGTTGTGCAGATGTAAATAGTGTTGTGAGAAATGCACCAAAGCGACTGAGAAAAACTGTAAAAAGAGAACATTAGTCTTATCCTATTCTAATAAGTGTTCCCCAATTTCCTTGGCTTATTTTTAATGAAATAATAAACATACATCTTCATGGGCTGTGAAAAATCTTTAAGGCCAATCAATATTCTCATGTCCCTGTCCTCTCAACTGGTGTGGCACAATTGAATTCTTAGGCCATTCAAACACTTACATGACCAAAGAAGAGAAATGGAAGAAGAAAAGTCAGTCCTCGCCACATCCACGACTGAAATCCCTCTGTGCAAACAAAACGACTGTTAAATATACAGTATATAATGTGCTTTCCACTGTCAGATATTCTTCCAAATATAGCATAAAGTCAGCAATCCCTACCAACAGTCAAATCCAGGTTGTGTCTTTCTCCTAAAGCTTTGAGTCTGTAGAGACAACCGCTCTGATAGTAGTACTGAAGAAACTGCACAAAGCCTGAAAGACAAGAGGAGACGTTTACCATCATTTGCAATCTCTCAGTATTGCAGTGCTGCTGTTTTCACCACAACAGATGTTGTACAAGGTTGTGTTTGCATGTATAGTTTGTGTCTTACTTTGATACAAGCCGTAGGCCAAAAACTGTGTCCTGAAAGACTGGTATGTTTCACCATCCGGCCTGCATTAACATCAGAAATACTGCTTTAGAACAAACTGATGCATTTAAAAATCAACATTAGAACACAGCCAGGAACTATGTTTCTAACTACAGCTCCAGAGGTGTAGTTGCAAGCATAGAAGTTTGTGACGCAGGTTGCGAATGTTCGTTGGAACAACGGATTTGGAAAACACCACATCAACAAATTATGTTTGCAATGACAAAACTTGCGACCTAAGGATCAGTCTGAATGTGAGAAGCTTATGGTCACTGATCAATACTTCCGTTCCTACAAGTAAATCAATTGTCACTCTTTTGTGGAACAAACCAAGTCCAGTGTGTGACCATGTTTGTGTGTCGGAAAATGAGCGAGCTGTGTGAAATTAAAACAGTCTAAGATATCCATTAAACATGTAGCATGAACACAGACCACATTGTCAACATGAAAGTTTAAATCACTCATTAAGAGAAGAGCAGGACAATGAGCACTGGTGAGCGTCAAAAAATCTGAGAAGTTTAGAATTGTCAGATTACGTCTGCCTGAGCTATTAGGCGGGGTTAACATACTTAACCACGTCCCTCCAACTATCAGTTTTAACAACAAACAGAAATGGAAAGCAGGAGGTGTCTGTTGTAATAACTCTCTAAAACCCTTTTCCCGATCTTTCTGAATGAAATGCCTACTTCACTACATCCAATCAGCTCACAGTAGAAAAAACACACCATGGCCACTGTTTTCTCATTTAATATTCAGTTTTTCTTTCTCAGCTTCTGTTTCATGTGGACTATAATATAGGCAATATGATTCCTGCATGTTGTGCTGCTGACTCTAATAGCCAAACGTCATACTGCCCATAAATGCACATCCTGACCTGACGAGGTAGAGAAAATATGGATGAACAGCTGTTTTTATTTACAGTTTTTGACGCACAAATGTTTTCTTGGAGGGGATTGGAACGACATAGGTAAGGAAGTTATAACAGAATTTAAAAAGGGTATAAGGAATTATTCATTCATTTTCTTTTGGGCTTAGTCTCTTTATTAATTAAGGGTCCCAGCGGAATGAACCGCCAACTTATCCAGCATAAAAAAAATGCAGATGCCCTTCCAGCTGCAACCCATCACTGGGAACGCATCACTCCACACACATTCACACACATACACTTTGGACAATTTAGCCTACCCAATTCACCTATACCGAAACCGGAGCACCCAAAGGAAACCCATGGGAACACGGGGAGAACATGTAAACTCTACACAGAAATGCCAACTGACCCAGCCGAGGCTCGAACCAGCGACCTTCTTACTATGAGGCAATAGTGCTGAGCCACCATTTCACATTTCATTTTTAATCAATCACGGAATGCCTTTCTTAATCTCTAAGATATGTTCATATTACTGTTATTGTTTCATTTCAATTTTATTTTAAATTGCTGAACTCAAAAAAAACAAAAAAAAACTCATTTAAGTTATGCTATGGCAGCATTTCTCCCCCTTTTGTTAATCTAATAATTCATTTTGAAAGATACCTTAATATTTAAGGTCGAAAGACACATCAGATTCTTTTATCCCTCCACATACAATACAATGGACAATACAAATATGTTCACTCACCCTTCACTTGTTCCAAACCTGTTTGACTTTCTTTCTTCTGTTGAAGATATTTTGAAGAAAGCTGGAAACCTGTAACCATTGACTTTTATAGTATTTGTTTTTCCTACTATGGATGACAGTTATTTCCAGCTTTCCTCAAAATATCTTCTTTTGCGCTCAACAGAATAAATAAACCGATAAAAGTTTGAGGGTTTGAGTAAATTGGAATATTTTGGAGAACTATACCTTTAACACAGAGTAATTTTCCTCCACACCCGATGTGAAAATGCAGGAAAGCTTGTTTCCCTCCAATCCTTCATTTATATATTTGATCCTTCTCCCCCACTTCTTTCTTTCCCTTCAACCATTCTCCACTCAACTCAAAAACATATCATTGTAGTAATGTTCTGTGTCAATGCAAGTGATTTTAACCAATAAGTTTGATTTTATTTGAAATGTCTCAGTGCTGGTATTAACTCGAGTCTAACTCATTCATAATAATATATTAATACAGATTGTAATACAGTTATAATCATAATACAGATTTAAAACTTTCTATTCTTTGACCTGTCTGCACAGGGTGTGCCCTTAACTGGGGGCTTCCATTCAAATGACCACCTGTCCCCATAAGGCATGCACTCTTCAAATCTCGCATTCCACTCATTCAGATTTCACTTGTTTGTTTCAAACACCTGGAGGTTATTCTGTCTTGGTCTGAGTATTTAAGAAGAAAAAAAAAGCAAGAGGTTCAGGGTGATTGTGTGGCCAAATCAACCTTTACGCTCCACTGTAAAGAAAATCTGTAAATTAGCAGTTTTTTTTGTATTTTGTGATTAATCTTTTTGAGTAAAATATAGTTGGCTCAGTGGTTAGAATTGTCACCTCACAACAAGAAAGTCACTGGGTTGAGTCCCGGCTAGACCAGTTAGCATTTCTGTGTAGAGTTTGCATGTTCTCCCCGTGTTGGCGTGGGTTTCCTCCAGGTGCTCCAGTTTCCCCCACCGTCCAAAGTCATGCGGTATAAGTGAATTGGATGAACTACACTGGCTGTAGTGTGTGTGTGTGTGAATGTGAAAGTGTATGGGGGTTTCCCAGTATTGGGTTGCGGCTGAAAGAACATCCGCTGCGCAAAACATATGCCAGAATAGTTGGCGGTTCATTCCTCTGTGGTGAACACTGATAAATAAGGTACTTAGCCAAAGGAAAATGAATGAATGAATGAATGAATGAATGAGTATGATATAGAGTACAGTAACAAGTTAAACAGAAGTATGAAACATTCACCTAAATCAATGAATATTTTGGGCTAAATTGTCTCATGTTAATTTGGAGCCAGATATGAATGTAATTGCAACTAAAATAGCATTGTGCATTGAAAAGACAATCAGCCACCATTGGACACTGTTATTGGACCCTTACATTGCAATAGAGAAATAGGATGTGAATTGTAGTTTAAGATGATTAACTGGTATGAATTTAATAGGCTCACCAGGTTAGCATGACTCCAGACAGAACAGTGGAGATGTAGTGGTGGAAAACCCACCAACCTTTAATCCTATAATAAAAAAAAAAAACAGCAAAAAAAATCATCTTTATATTTATATAAGCTCAAAAAAGTGTAAGTTTGTAAGTGTGTATTTATATACATCAATAAGTAATTAATTACTAATTAAAAATTACAAATCTAAAATTACTTTAATTACTTGAATCAATAGCACAAAAGGTCACTAGAAATCTAAATGCATAGACAGATATTAATCCATATTAAAAAAGTATATGAGTCAGACAGGGCCTTTTAGTTTTATTCAAAAATTAAAAATTAAAAAGAGTTAAATATATGTATATCAAAAGTAATCATATCACATTACATTCAGACCATATTATTATTATTCATTTCTGTTTATTAAGCATGTTCAATCATCTTGAAAAATGAAACCTTTAGCTATTCTGCAAAATATATTTCTATAACAAAAAAAATATTACTCTGCTTCTCTGAACTGATTTATACAGAACTGCTGAATATGTATGTACAGTGTTAAAGGCAAGTATATCAAAAGTAACTATAACTAAATTACCTAAAAAATGAAAAGTAATCTCTTACTTGTAACTAATTGCACCCAATACTGACCGACAGCTTATTAAATCCAATATTATTTTCAGACCTGAAAGTCTCTGATATATTCTGACCTGGATCCATTGCTTATGAGGATGCTTTCACGGATGGTGAGCGTGCAATAATACCAAACCAGCAGGAAGTTGAGAAGAGCGTCAAAAAATCTGCAGACACACAAAAAGGTGTGAAGTGTGATGTGAGGGAAGACATTCAAACAGAGCTCTGTAAACTCTGTCTTACCTGTAGTTGACGAAGAAGCAGCAAATGAAGGTGAGCAGGAAGTGAGTTACCGTCACATACAGTTTGAACCGCTCATACTCATCTTTGTATTCAGCTCTGTAATACAAATATAATATCCTGTATATGAAACCATACACAAAAAAGATGTTTGTTTTTTTGCCAGCATAATTTCATACTAATTACATTTAATGAGATTTAAATGCATATACATTAAAAATTATTTAGAATTAAACGTTCTGTTTTCACAATGGTTCAAATGTTATAGTGTTTTTTCATATTGATTACTTTAATATGTGTTTAATCAATTGTGTTGATATCAACTTATCAATTTTTTTGTTTTTTAGTTTAGTTTAGTTTAGTTAAAATAAGAAAAATATTTTCTTGGCATAAACCTACACTCTCAGAAATTAAGGTACGCGAGCTGTCACTGGGGTGGTACCTTTTCAAAAGGTACACATTTGTACTTAAAGGGTCCATATTGGTATCTTAAAAGTATATATTAGAACCTAAAAATTTTAGGAGGAACACTTTTGTACTTTTTAAGTACTAATATGTACCCTTATTTGTGTGTACCCATTTTGTAAAGAAAAAATATTAAATTTAATTGACTAAATATAAACATATTTTTTTATATATATAAACATATTTATTTTTTGTTATTTGCATAAACTTACAAAATACTGAAGTTTTAACTATATAATTTTTTGTGCTTACTTGGCATCTTTACTCGGAAGGTTAACATTCACGCTCCCAAGGACAAGGCTGAGATAAATCCTTGAAAAAAAGAAGCAGAAATAACAACTTCTAATATTTACTAAACTTGGTGTAAATAAGCTTCTGAAATATTCTCATTTGAATAATCTTCCTGCACCCATTCTTCTTTGGAAGAAATGCTTCCATTTGAAAGATTTGGCTTGGCATATTTCGGATGTGATCTTTGGCCTCCTTTACTGCATTGCTCTCGTCTTCTGTCAGCCCTTTATTGAATCTACAATTCAGAGCAAAACAACCATCAGTGAACTTCAGCGTTAACTTAAATCATTTTTAAATGAGACAAAATAAAAACACTTTTTATTTACTTAATCAAAGACTTTAAATTCTCCTTTAAATTCTTTTTCTGTCTTGCCAAAGTGCCGGCAAAGCTTTTCTGAAGTTTGGACACTTCCTCTAACTTCTGCAGGTAAAGCCGATGGGTCTCCTGCACAAAAACAAGATTCATTTCAAAATAAAAGTTGTGTTGTACAAACATTATGCAGAGTTAAAACAGATTTAATAAGATCCTACCTGAAGCTGCTGAAATTCTTTCTCCTGAATCTTCCATTCTTGAAGAGCTGCTGCGAGTGCCTTCGACATGTAGAAGTTTTTCAGTTTAACTTACTAGATTCCTCTTAGAACGCAAGCAGATCAGATAATAACAAACTGATACAAGCAAAAATGGCAATTTATTGCTGTTTAGTCAAAGAAAACTTCAGTTTAGAAGCATTTCAGATGGTAGTCTTCGTCGTATCTCTTATTTCTTAGTGATTGCAATATGG
This sequence comes from Danio tinwini, assembly GCA_903798205.1. NCBI lineage: Eukaryota > Metazoa > Chordata > Actinopteri > Cypriniformes > Danionidae > Danio > Danio tinwini. Next base: position 948,470 of record CAIGQZ010000379.1, on the reverse strand, counting down.
GCTTGAACTTTGTAGTGAACTTTGACAGACCAGCTTGACTGACCTTTACCACACTTGGTTGTCTGCGCTTTATAGGAAGGGCTATATATTTAGAGCAACACTGCGAATTCTGCTATATAATAAAGTGAAATTGTGTTTATTAAAGAAGTTCTAGTGGAGATCTGAAAGAATTATTTCTTTAGAATTTGGCATAAACAACATGGAAGTATCGGATACATGCTGCCTGTAATAGTGGTTTAGGCTTCTGGTGGTGTGATGGTGTGGGTAATATTTTCTTGGCACAAATTTGAGCATTTTGGTATACACCAGAGCCTACCTGAGTATTATATAATCCCTTTACGCCCACAACGATCCCATCTTGGACCATCAGGATAACACCACAAAAGCTAATCTCAAAATAGTTTCTTGAACAGGACAACGAGTTTTCTATACAAAAATGGCCTCCACAGTCACCAAATCACAACTCAAAAGAGCACCTTTAGATGTGCTGGAATGGGAGATTTGCATCAAGAATGTGCAATAGACAAATCTGCAGCAGCTACATAATATTCTTATCTCAATATGAGCCAGAATTTCTGAGGAATGTTTACAGCACCAAAATGTATTTATGTTATACAAATCTGAAGCAGTTCTCAAGGCATAGAGGGAACCAACCCATGCAGTAGTAGCACCCAATAAAGTGGCCAGTGAGTGTTCAGAGTCCAGCCATTCATGCTTTAAAGTCTCAAGCCGTAGTTGCATAATCCAATAATCCCTCATAAATTCCACTGATGTAAAAGAACACTTGCGGAATACGAGAACAGCTGAAACAATGAGATCTTGACCTTTGGTCTACAGATAACATTTAGCTTACCTTAATTTAGGTGACATATAAAGAGTTTTATTTCAACATCTTCATCTATACTGCCTCATCAGCTAGAAATCTCAATGAATATGACAAAGTAAACATTGGTTGTCCTAACTGCTTATTTTATAGTACTGACTTTGGTTTGAAAACTAAGGTTACTAAGTGTTGATATATGGTCAGTTTTAGGCATTAGAGACATACATATTTTGTTTGTTAATTAGTTTTTAGGTATTTGAATAAGTACATTTTTTTAATAATATTTGTTACCTCATAATCAGTGAATGTCAATCACCTTCAATGCGTGGTCATTTTTTCATAAAATAGTTGGTTTATTTTCTTATTTGTGCACGAGCGGCCCCTTGCGTTCATTCGCGTCATCGGATGTACGCACTGCGCATGCGCATTCCTTCGACCGTATTATTATTATTGACCTGAGCAATATGTAAACTGCGCAGGGGGATGGCCTGTCAAGAAACATTGGACTGCAAGCCCATGGGGTGGGTTTACGAAGAAATGCATGAAGGTGGAACTAAAGCAGGATCTAATCTTACTGATACTATATGATCTGCCTTGAAGCTTCGCTCGGGTTTCTTCTGATCGCGGAAACAGTGCGGAGGCGGCTGGCCAGCGGTGCTGGATGAAACCGGCCGGTGCGGTGACAATCACTTTTCAATGAATTTTTCATCAAAGAAGTGATTGTACAGGACTCACTCGCTTGTCCGACTGATAAAAGTGAAAATGAGCGCCGCGGTTTATGTTTTATCCACGGTTACCGGATATGTGCTCACCTCGGCGTTTCTGCTGAAGTGTCCGTCTCTGCTTCACCGGCGAAAGAGAGAAGCCTTTCGGAGCAGACACATCTCTCACCGCGGCGGTAAGTGCACTGACAGCAGACCAGACCGACCGGACAGTCTCTTCTCACTGTTCCTACATTTACCTTTATTTTGTTGTACTCATAAATATCTAAAATCTACTGAGTTATGATGTACAAGTGCTGACTAGGTAGGTAGGAAGTAAATGCTACTGGGTTTTAATATATAGTCAATGAATGAGGGTTACAGCAACAACAATAAATACCTTTAGATTTTGTTAAATCATTTTCTTTGCACAGACGTGTATTTATATTATAAATATATAGTTATATTTAGGCCATATTTTATAATACTGTTCACGTTGGGCCAGTGTTGGTCCATAGGGCTCATTATTGACTAGTAGATACTGGTCTTTGACTGGACACTGGAGTGTGTGGACTGCGAACCCTGGAATACTCCATATACCACATACAGTCATGACTCTTGGTTTTTTGTGTGTGTGTGTGTGTGTGTGTGTGTGTGTGTGCGTGCGTGCGTGCGTGCGTGAGTGTGTGTGTTATTTCAAATGTATTAATCAATTTGTTTTGCTTTAGGAGCTGGTGAGAACTTGGAGAACACAATGGCAGCCTTCAAGCAGTGAGTTGCCATTTATTGCTTGCATTTGCGTTATTGAGTGTGACTGCTAATCTTAATATGCCCAAGTATATTTTACTAAGTGCACTAAATCCCAAAGTACACTTAAGTTTTTACATGTACGTGGAAGTCCACATTACGTGAATTTTGCCATCAGAACAGTATGCACAAACTCAACGTGCACTGCCTGAGCTCATATGCAATTTGAATTGTTTTGCATTATTTACTGTAGTTTGTCCATATGTCAATACTGAACCCAGGCAGTTGTTTCACAGTAAAAAAAAGAAATGGTGGAGTCAGATCAAGAACAACTACACATTCTTGAAGAGGGCAAAACAATAGATGGGTGGAATATAAGATGTCTGCAACTCTGTTTTAAACTACTACAAACGTATAACCTTTGGAGCTTTAAAAGTGCAGACACTAGATGAGGATGAACCTTGAGCACATGCCTGCTATTAAATAGTATATATTTAGGAAGGCCGTGCATTTGAATGTGCGTGAATACTAAAGTACACAAAAAAATTAGGTAAACTTTCTTAACGTAATACTGTAGGCACATACTGTAAGTGAATAGCTCAATTTATAGCCTTTTAATGTATACTTCATTTAATAAAATACACAAACATCTACTGGACACATTTGTTGAGCCACAAATATGCCTTGATATATGTAAATAGAGTGCAAATATGTAAATAGAGTGTTTTATCATTCGTCTAAATGGCATCATCAGCTTGTGAAAGATTTTTGAGAGATCTGAATGAAAATCTGTTTATAAAAGGCAAGCGATTCCTTTACTCAGTGTTTTGTTTTTGTTTTTTCCCAGTGCTGTTAAACTAGGCACGGACATGTTGGAGCTGGACTGTCACTTGACCAAGGATGAGCAGGTGGTGGTATTGCATGACTCCAGCCTGAAGAGGTCAACTGGCATTAATGCATACGTTGCTGATATGGCTTATGCTGTAAGTTCTTCTAATTATGTACTATATTAACACCGGAAAACAAAATATTTATAATAGTGTCTGGCTGCAGACTTGCATGCTCACACATACACTCAATCGATGAAATGATGTCACTATGAGGGTCATAGGCAGGGTTAGGTGTAGATATTCCTGAGAGTGCTTGACTGACCGCAGATGTAGCACCCAATCTGCACCCAGACCCTTCTCAATATTTGAGACTTTGAAGTTGGTACAATACTATTATGCCAAAATGATGCTGTGATGTTAAATTATGTTTGTTTTCCTAGGACCTTCCACCTTACCTTTGTAAGCTTGGCGTCAGTTTCAAACGAGGTGAGTGTTCTGTCCAGATAATGTGCAAATGCAAGTTTGATTAAAGATACGATAAAGTGCTACAGTGAATTAAAAATAAAAATCTGAGGTCACATTTAAAGGGGTGGTCCGCAGTGTATTTTTAAGGCTTGGTTGTGTTTATAAGATGCACGGCAATGTGTGCTCATGCTTCACTTGTAGAAAATCATGTTATTTGTTCACATATCTTACTTTGATTATTTACAGCTACTCTGCTAACATGAAAACCACTGTCCTATTTCCTAGTTCCTCTGAAAGGCCCGCCCTCAATCAGGCTCTGATTGGTCAGCTAACATAATGTGCTGTTATTCACGGATTGGTTCCACATCACTCCCCTACAAGCGTGCACTTTTGCACTGTGTAAACAGTCCAGTCAGAGGCTCAGAGCAGTGTTAGCTGCCTGAATCAGACAGAAATGAAGAGTACACAGCTCACGCCTGCTCTCTAAAATAAAATCCTACAAGTGTCTTTCACATATATTTGGAATAAGCATGTGTAAGTAATATAAAACATTCTCATATCTTTTGCAAATTTATTTGAAATGTAGAACGCAGGGAAAGCAGCCATATAAAAGAGACACGCTACCACTATATCTTTTTTATATAATTCTTTGGATTATACTTAAACCTAAACTGTAAGCACTACTCTCTTAGTGTCGTGTCCTTTGGAAACCTAAACACAGAAACAGAACAAGCTCTGTGGAAAGGCATTTTAGCTTTCATTGCTTTAACATTGTGCCTCTGGCCATGCCCCTTCGCTGCACAAGGTGTGTGCTCTAGGTGAATGCTGAACTTGAAACCCTTGTGATCTCACTAGCCCGGATGTATTTTATTTGTAGTCCCCAAATTCGGTCACTGTAGATGTTGTTAAGCTAACTCTGTAAAAGTCAATGTATCCCTTTGCATTGAACTTTGAGCGTATTACATTCAGAGATGTTGTTTATGTTCACACAGCTACATTACACATCAACTAAATTTTTAAATATGATATCGTAGTGGACCACCCCTTTAAAAAATCTGATCTTGAAAATGAATTGAATCTGGGTAAAATTTTGTCATTTGAATAGTTTTAAATGTATGTATTATATGTAAATGCAAATTCTAAAACCAGTTTCTGTCATTAATCAAATGTAATGTCACTTGTAACAGTGATGATGTGGATCTTTCCCAAATTGAGGAACATTATTATCAGATATTATAAATGTATACATATAAATGGATTTTGTGCAGTTTGAGTCATTCTGTAGTTACTACAAATGGGTTTGTGCCAGCTAAAGACTTGCATGTCTGACTGTGGCATTTTCCTCACGTGTTTCAGACTGCTACTGTGAAGGAGGAGAAGACAAACGCATCCCCCTGCTGAGAGACGTGTTTGAAGCTTTCCCAAGCACCCCGGTAAACATCGACATCAAGGTCAACAATGACACCCTCATTAAGAAGGTGTGTGGGCTCTGCTGTCCTGCTCACATTTCATTTCCTCCTATCCTCTTTCTGTGCAGCTGTTTGTCGCCACTTAAATTAACTGACTTTTACCTCTTTTTTTTTTGTCAGGTGTCTGAGCTGGTCATTCAGTATAACAGGGAGGATCTGACCGTCTGGGGAAACTCCAGCAATGTCATTGTTAAGAAATGTCACAAAGAGGTGAGCTATATATATATAAAATATAAGGTTCATTCCCAGTCACTAGAGTGTCGAGTGTTCGAGTGTCAAATGTGAAAGTATGTTGGGGGACTATACAGGAGTTATTATGGATTATAGATAGTGGAATTTAGCGTTTTTTATTTTTGCGTTTTTTTTTTAAAGCATGACAGTAAAACACAAACCTGGTTATGAATGTATTAAAACATATGCTTGTTTGTTCAAAAAATTTGTAACAATGACAAAAAATACAAATTTATGCATATCCTTACTTCCATGTGCAGCCATGCTGCTGTTTAATGGTGTATTCTGGTAAATTTTCTTACCCCTTGTTTTCTTGTGTGGTCTTGAAAAATCTCAGTTTCAAGGGCTAACTAGCCCTTCCCCTTAGCCCTACGCTTTCACGCTAAAGAGAATTGGGACACCCCTACCCCTTCATGTGAACGCACAAAACGTAAGGGGAAGGGCTAAGGGGTAGAATTGGGATTGGGCCTTAAGTGTCTGATGTTTTTCTGTTTGTTTTGCAGAATCCACAAATCCCAATCTTGTTCAGTTTGCCCAGGGTGCTGCTGTTACTGGGTCTATTCTACACAGGCCTTCTGCCCTTTGTCCCGATAAAAGAACAATTCCTGGAGATTCCCATGCCTTCAATCATTTCCAAGTGAGGAACATATTTATTTTAGTCATATTTTTGAAAAGATAAAAAAAAGGTTTTCAAGCATCAGAAAAAAAGCGTGTGCCTTTTTTCTTGAGAAAAAAACAAGTAATGTCTGTCATACATTTGACAATATTTTACCAAAAATATAACAGTACAATGTAGGGTTGGGCGATGTCGACCAATTTGGCATTGTACGATGTCGAATGTGAAACATCGCGATGGACGATGGCATCGTTGTTGTAGGTGGCGGTAAATAAATTATTTATGAATGATTCATTTATTACAAATTAATAATTTGTAGCCTATCATTTTAACCACCTGACTTGCATCGTCTTTGTTTTACCCATAACCAAATCATAAATGAATAAAGATAAGTTACACACATAACCACCTGTCTGTCATTATAATGGCGTCAACAAACTTTGTTGCTAAAAAAGGTGCACAACCAACAGTATCTGAGGTTTTTGCTAAAATTTGTAGAAAAAAGTACAATCGTGAAAGCCAAAGATTGAAACACTGTACTGACGCTGTGACATGTTACCTGATAGATTTAAAAGACAGAAGAGTCGTTAGATGGAGACAAGATTATTTAAATATCACGTTTAACAGCTATAGTACTTTGTGTTTTGTGCTCAAAGCACCCACTGACAGCTAGAGCTCAGATGCGCGCATACGCTCCAGCTCATGACAGAGTGTATGTGGTCACGTGATGTGCATTTTTAGCGGTATAGTGTGGAAGGAGGGATTTTCAGGAATGCTAGATGAAATATAAGTGTGGACGTGAATCGTTTTTGTTCTAAAATGGCATTTTAAAACAAAGAAGTATTAGTGTAAACGGAGCTGTGAGTATTTTTCGCGAGTGGGTTGCTGCTGCGATGGGGCAGGGCAGAGGATCGCGATGCCGACTCAGCATCATGATGTCTGTCAGCCATCGCCTATGGATGATGGCATTGTTTATCGACCCAACCCTAATACAATGATCTTTGCAAGAATCATTTGATGACAAAATAATAGATTTTAGAATCAAAGAGCAGACCAAGGTTATTTTAGTAAAGAAAACTAAAACAAAGACTACAACTACTGGTCAAAAAATATTTTCGTTAACTGAATTAAAATAAATTCATAATAAATGAAAAACTAAAACTTACAACAGTCAGTGAAAAACTAACTGAAAATAATAATAATAGTCATAAATAAATAATAATTTTAAGAATAAGCACTCATTAACAGAAAGTTGACAATGTTTGTGGTTTATTTTCTGGATTTTTGACTGTTGCTATTTATGGAGGATGAGAGAGCTCTCAGGTTTTATCTAAAATATGTTAATTTGGGTTCCAAAGATGAACAAAGTTCTCATGGGAATAAAACATTATGAAGGTGAATAATAAAAGACTTAATTTTTGGGTAAACTAACCACTTAGCAAACCTTCTTTGTAAAATTAATTAGATGCATACACAGATGTTTATGATTTAATTATTTAATTGAAGTCCTCTTGCTTGGATTGGATTACTTTGATACTACAGATGAACTTTGGACAGATTTTCTCTAAAGATGTTGTTGGAAATCTTAAAAGTGATACAGATTTTGTCTCTTGCAGACTCAAAGATCCTCAGCGTCAGACACGGAGTCAGCGCTTCATAACATGGTTGGCTGACAAGTAAGTTTATGTACACTCTAGCCTCAATGAACCTTTTACCTAAATATTGACTTAACACGGTTTATGGGTTTCTTATGGGAAAGTGGTAAACTGCTTGCTTTTAATGTTTTTGCTCATTCTGACCTCAGTGATGATGGTAATTAAAACGATAAAGAAACATAAAACAAAAATAAGGAAACAAGATAAAGAAAATAGAAACATTTTATTTTTTGTTGGTCCTAGTACATGATGTAACAACAGAAGAGTCTAGCTTAAAATAGAAAAAAATATATATATATTTAAAAAAAAATTTTGAGCGAGATGCTAATGGTCTAATCCAATTTAATGATTCATGCTAAGCTAAGCTAAAAGTGCCCCTGCTAGAGATCAGCTGAATGGATTTAAAAACTTGTAAAATGAGCCTACCTAGAGTTCCTAAGACTACTGGACAATACTTTTATACTGAGAATACTTAGACAGATGTTTTTAAAAATGTGTCACCAGGAAGAATTTTAGGTTGATGTCATATATCAATGTGAAAATTAATATTTAATGTTTTTAATGTGAAATGTAAACTCTTTTTGTATCATCTCTTACTGTTTTTTTGAAGTTGTTGTTATCTTTAATGTGTAATCTTGCCATGAAATAGCCATAAGTTGCTGCTAAATAAACAAAAAAGAAAAAAAGAATCCAATCAGGAATTAATAATTGAATCAAATCTAAGTTTTTGCCAATTGCAATCAAATAGGGACATCTGAATCAATACTAATCTTAAATATGTAGGAATGCTAATGTGAATGTATTTTCAGGGTCCTTATGAGGAAATCTCTGTTTGATCATCTGACAGGCAGAGGTATACAGGTGAGTGCTAATCTTCAAGTCAGATCTAGGTCATACACTACATGTGCTGTATGGGTTAGCATTGCTGTGATGTGCGTGAGCAGATGGCAGGAGCTCTGAATGGAATTTCACTCTCGCTTGGAACGTCATCATGGGATCTTTCCACTGGTCTTTGTATTATTATATTATTTCTTTTCTAACCACAGGTGTACGTCTGGGTGTTGAACGACGAGGAGGACTTTCAACGTGCCTTTGACCTTGGAGCTACAGGAGTTATGACAGACTATCCCACCAAGCTAAAGGAGTTCATGGAGAAAAACAACTATGCTACCACCCTTAAATAGGACTTGCTGGCCAAATTAAATGATCAGTTTGGTTTTCCACTGATCTTTGGCCTTTTAATTGCCCAAAAGTCTTCTATGTTTATGTCTGTGCGTGTAGAAGTGGCTGCTATCAGTTCTGGATTTATCGAAGCCTTTTCAAAGCCAATCATATGTAATGAAATCCTTCTATAGCAATACATGTTATCAATAAGAGACTGAAGACGAATAATCAAATATGTTGAAGTGACGTCATGATCATTATGACATTATTGTGAGGTTTACTACGGGCACCTTCATTGTATTATTGAAAAGTAGTTTAGTTTCATTACATTGTGAGGATGTAAATCCTGCTGGTATGTTCTTTTTGTTGTTGTTTTTTTCATCATTTTCCGCAATAACACTAAACTCACTGAAGAGAAATTGTCTAAATGACAAGACCGAAGCTACTGACGTTTTTCCAAGGAACTGAGAGTAATGACTGGTATTAAGGGTTTATTTTGGGATTGTTGAGGGACCAATATTCAGAGTGCATTAGGGATTTTAATGTTTACTGCAATACTTTGTTGTTTGATTGACATGTAATTTGTACAATAAGAGATTACAGTGTTACGTATATGATATTTTTGTGTGAGACCAGTCAGAAATTTTGACACACCAACTCAGTCTTCGTTATTTCTGTTTTAACTTGGTACAATATTAACGTGATCAATAGTATCTAAAACTGTAGTAAAAACATTTTATACAAGGAAACAACTTATATCTGAGCTACTTCAGAATCTTTTAATATCCACTCCAACTTGGCCATACATAATAGTACACAAATTTAAGTAATAACTTAATGCATACAAACGCTTTAAACCAATTTCAAGTATTCAAGGAGTAGACTTCGGGATAGAAGGGTTTCTAATTATGTAAAATAAAGTCATTCTCGTGTGTTCAAGCTTTTGACTGGTTGTGTATGATTGGTGAAAGAAGTTGTGTTTGTGTGTAATTGTCACAAACTAGTGTTACTTTTTCCAGGGCAGGTAAAGGTTTAAACTTTAAAATGTTGGTCCATCTACAGTTTTGGTGTGTTGCAATGGTGTGGAAACCTTTTTAAAGAACTTCTGAAAAGCAGAATACATTTAGAATTGACATGTAACGCACATCTGAATGGAGATTGACATTTTGGCATAACTAAGTATTTGTGGAGTTCAGTGTTTTTCCCCTTTTTGTGTGGTTCATGGCTGTAGTTAGATTTGTGATGTTTAATTTTCTGGTTCGTATTAGCTGCAAGCCACTTTCATTGGTTGTGTATATTTAGTGCACTGTTTAATTTACAATAATAGTATTATAATTCAAAGAATATGTTATTATAAATGGTATTTGGATTTGTAAATATCTGGTCAATAAATATGTTTTATAAATGGGTTTTTAAACAGAGTGTCTTGACTTTATGCCTAAATACGGCATAAAAATATTTTAAAGTTATAAATATTTTAAATAAAATATTTGGATGTTAATTTAACTATGGCTGTTTAGGGGCCTCTGGATTTTTTCAAACACACTTTCCAGTGCTTACAAACAAATTTTGTTAACTAAGCGTTCAACAGTGGATGGTTTAAAAAGGATGCTTAGAAATCTTGACATAAAGAGAAAATAAAAGTGTCGTCATTTAGCCACCTTTCACTTGTTCCAATCCTTTATGAGTTGAACACAAAAGAAGATATTTCGAAGAAAGCTAAAAACCTGTAACCATTAACTTCCTTAGTAGGAAAAACAAATACTATAGAAGTAGATGGTTACAGGTTTCCAGCTTTCTTCAGAACATTTTCTTTTGTTTTTAACAGAAGAAAGAAACTCAAAGAGGTTTGAAATAAGTAAAGTATGAGTAAATGATGGCAGAATATTATTTTTTTTTTTGGGTGAACTATCCCTTTTTAAGGGTCAATAACTGAAAACCCACAAGAGGGCGCTCTATAATAACTAAAACTTGCCTGTAAAACCTGTATTAATTCACTACGTGTACGAAATAACATAATTTAAATGTATAAACACGAAAAGGAATAAAACCGTAAGTTCAACTACTCATTATTAATTATTAATGCCTTTCCCTGGTGAGTTTCCAGATCTAGTACTTCCAATATATTGTTTTAAAAGCGCTAATTCTTGAATATACTCACACAGTTTGTAGTATTTGGTAATGCTTAAGAAAATAATTAATCACAGAACAATCATATAATGAAATAATTTGTGGCTCTACTTACCAAGTAAAACCTGTATCAAGCGAACAAATGAAGCTTTGAAGGTAAATCAGTTCTATTTAAACTCTCATAAGTTAGAGCTGCAGGTAGATTCCATCCAGAATAACGATTGGCTGTTTTTTCGCGTTTTAACCAATCAGCGCAATGTTGCTATGCCTCTGCGTCTCGGTGATTGGCGGAAACGGTTGTCATTTACCCTGTAGGTGATGTACAGTCCGCTCGTGGCCAGACAAAACTTGGTTTACATTCACCACGTCCACACACACACTGACCGCGAGCGAAGCGGGAGAGGGATTTTGTCGTGACAAGAATGCAGAAGCAAAGTTTGCCGTGAATCCTGATTTACTTTAACAGAGGAGCACGTGACACCATCTCACAGCCTCATTTTCTTCTTTTCAAAGGTAAACGCGAAGGATTTTAACCACTTGTCAAATGTTAAAGTTTGTTATCGTAATCTTCATGTGACTATGAGCTGTATAAGAGCATCAGGTCTTGATGACAGTGTTGTGTTTATTATAGCTGTGTGGAAGATGCTGGATAATGGTGTACTGCGGGTCCGCAGTGATGCTGCTGATGCTTGTTTATCAAACACCTCCACTATCACATCCACCAGCAGCAGCAGCAGCATCAGCATCACTGCTGCATCAGCACTGGCACATGTATCATCTCTGACTGCGAGATGTAAATAAAGACATATCCGCGTGAATAGAAGTACTCTATACAGTCTGCGTCACGTCTCAGTTCTCCAAGAGATAAACACTGCAGTGATTACAGACACATTGGATCTTTAGTATATCATATACAGGCTATATAATAAGCGTAACAAGTAATATGTTAAATAATATTAGTGCAATAGAAGTAAAAACAGCCTAATGTGTAGAATGCTTGATTGAATGTTATATAATGTTTAAATTATAGAACAATTAAGAGTGCTGAATGATTATTTAACACAGGTTTCCTCAAGATATTAACCTACTACAGGTTTTTACTATAGGGTTTTTAATACAACAGTTCTGTGGTAAACATCTTGCTGAAAAAAATGTAGGTTTGGTTTCACAACATTAACTGCACACTAGGGCTGCACAATATATCGTTTCAGCATCGATATCGCAATGTGATCATTCGCAATAGTCACATCAAAGGATATGGAATGTTGAGTTTGTTTCACAATTTATCGTTTGCAAGTGTTTTTGAAGCCTGTGATTGTATGAAAGACTCAGGTATAAGAAATTGTACCATTTGTAACCTTAATTTTGGATTATTTTTATTGAATTATTTAAATTTTTTGCATTCAGCTACTGAACTTGAATACTGTTAGACTCGGAAAGCGATAAAACATTTTATTTCAATTGTATCTTTTTCTTGATTGTATTTATAGATTGTTATGGGTGAAAATACAACACATGCAAATACACAAATGCACTGCAAATAACACAGACCACAACAAAAACATGTCAGGGGACCCAAAAAAAAAGTTTATAGATTGTTGATTATATTTTATGGAGATGCAAATAGTAAACATTAATTCGTTAATCTCTAACTAACGAATTCTCTCTAAAATATCTAATATCAAATTTTATGACAGATATTGAGATTGTGATTTGATTTGCGATTTAATTTGGTAGTCAAGCTTCAGTTTAACAATTTGTATCGTAGTTTCTTACTACTAAAATGCAGTGAGTGTTAGTTCAAAAAAGAAACTAAAAAGATATCAACTTACTCCATTTATTCAAATTTGTTTTTTAAATATTCAAAAATGAAACACTTATTTTTCTCTAGAGCAAAGAGTAAGCACACATAAAATTACCTTACCTTTCTGTAAACAACTTAAACTGAAATTAGGGAGATAATGTAGCTTATTATACAAACAAAGAAATAATAATTATAAAAATACAGAACACTCTGTAAACTAACATGGCTGATAAGAGGCAGATTGAAAAGTTCTGATTGGGCAGAACGAAAGTGTGTTCACTCAATTGTCTAGTAAGATTATCACACACAGACAGCAGTCACACATTTGCTCTGGATGGGGGAAATGAAATAACACATATATATTCCATATCGCAGCCTCTTGCGATTAGCTAATAGCAACGTTTCAAATCGCAATTGCGATTTGATTTCAATTAATCGCACAGGCACAGTCCTAGAATAAACATGTGCATGAAAACACTTACAACACATGCAAATACAGAAACGCACTGCAAGTAGCACAGACAGCAATGAAAATGTGTTGGGGGACCCCAAAAATGTTTATAGATTATTTTTAGATTTGGGATTGCACTCCCGCTGCAGAATCATCCCAATTGATCTAACATTATAAAATCTTTCTAAATAGAGATATTAACTCATATGGTGAAATTGTATTCATATCAAAATATTTATTGCAAAATTGCAATGTAAATTTTTTTATATTGTGCAGCCCTACTACACACACACACACTGAAAATATACTTATGTTATAACATAAGCTATTAGAAACATTCAAGCTCCCAAACTGGTGTAATCCCCATTGTTCAATGTCAACAAGTTATGCTTTCCACAGACCTTAATGCATTCATGCATTTAGAAACCCCATTATAAAAAAAAACTATAGGAAAATCTCAAGAGAACCAGAGGCATATAATCTTCTGGGTTTATTACAAAACTGCAGAATATTCATAATTCATACTTTGCAGCTGTTGTGGACTGTTTGGCTGTAAAGGACGAGTATTATACTGGTTGTGTTGTAAAACCAAATAAACTAGATACCATCAGTGAGTTTTAGATCATATATTTTGTGATGTGGTGATCACATTTTCACATTATCCTGTCATTTTTATACTGTATCGGGCTGAAAAAAGAATTTGTAAATGTTTACATGTCCGTTGTCATGGGTCAACATTGAAAGCATGCTTGGGCTGCCACAAGGAAACAGTGCCAGTAGTCCAGTGTGGCTGAAATCCAGCCCCACATATACAGTACTGTCCGTACATCAGTACAGCACAGCACTTGAACATAGAGTTATTGCATAAAACAATAATAAGAATTGATTGCTGTTTTATATTCACAAGCTCTCTCTCTCTCTCTCTCTCTCTCTCTCTCTCTCTCTCTCTCTCTCTCTCTCTCTCTCTCTCTTATGCGATCGAATTTGGGCAGCTTGAATGCTGACAAGTAATTTCTGAAACGCTGTCAAATCCAATCCGGTCTTCGGAGATTACATTTTTTCAATAGTGTTTCCTGCAGGTCTTAAGCTATGGTATTATACACTGTGACACTCGGTGCATGATCAACTGCATTTATGAATGCAAATACAAGCCATCAGAAATGAATAATCATGTGAAGCAGAATGTTTTAATTTTTATGACCCACTCAGGATATTACAGGGGGCTGTTTAATCATTGGCTATGACGTAACAGTATTACACTATTTGACCAAATTTCATCCTTAAAAAGTATCGTCTGCAGGCTTGTGGAGGGGGGATCATGTCAGAAATGCAGATTATGAATCCTTTCTCATAGTAATTACAGTAAATGCATCACCAGAAAGACTGTTGAATTAGATGCTAGAGGCTGGACAGCTAGTGAAGGATGGGATGCAACACAAGGACACACGTTTCCCCCTCTTTTCTGCTGCTGCTGTTATCCTCATCAGCAGTGGTTATATAAGGAAGGTCCTTGCCTTGCAAAGGCCTTGAAGAGATGAAAGTTACGGCCCCTCTGTCACAACAAATGAATCAGAGCACTTAGCAGTAGACATGCATAACTAAATGAAAGGTACTGTGTGCACCAAAATTCACCATCAATGTCCTTCCACACTTACAGTAGTGGAATATATATATATTACATATATTTAATGTTGACATTTTGATTTAATACTGACGTATATTCTTAAAAATTGCTTCATTTGAGGCATGCCTATTGAAGAAGGTCTGCTAATCGAATACAATGGAGAACCAATGAAATATTAATAACTGGCTTTATTGTAGCCTTTATTTCCTGTGAGCTCACTGTTATGCATATATATATATTTGTGTGTGGGGGGGGGGGGGGGGGGTGTATTTCATTTAAATACCTTAACTAAGTTTAAAGTTTTTTTGCCCCCAATATAACTTGTAAAGTTGTTAAAAGCAAATAGTGCAAATGTCCTCTCCTTTTTTTCATGGAACTTGTATATCTCGCCTATCACACAGAGAGTGTAGCTTCAATACACTAGGAATATTGCACATGATGCATTGAAACCAGCATTATAATGATGTTTTTCCCATTTTTGGAGTATGACAGACCTGTTACATAAACAGGTCCAGAAGCATATGTGGTTGAATGAATTCAAATAGCTGCTAATAGTAACACTATAGGGGTGTTCATAAGACTGTCACACATGAACATGAAAGAGATTTTATGCATGTTTATGACATAATCATTTAACATGTCATTTACTGTCGTTTGCTAAGTTGTCATTTTAAAGGGGCAGTATGTAAGTTTGACACCCAGTTATATTAACTAGGTATTGCACTTCTTGATTAAAACACACGCAAGTGCAGGTTGCCAGATTGACGTGAGTGTACCTGACCATCAAGCCTAAACACTGATTTAACCCGTTTTCTAACTAAAAGCAACAGCATGCAATAGAAGGAATACTTTCATAATAAAAGGAGTTTTTGTCCTAAGCAACACCTGAAATTTTCATTTTAGAAACAGCTTCTATTTCTCATAGAAAACCTCGTAAACCTTGTGTGCTTTATTCAGTGTTAAATGCTAATAATGTGAGTTTGATTGGCATTTACATGACATTTATTGCCATACTACAGCAAATAGTTTCACCTCATATCTTAATAATAAAATAGACAGTTTGAAATTGAACTTTTAGAACTGTGACTCATTGCAAGCCAACGCATATCAGTGATTCAGCATGTACATTTAATAATGTTAAACATGTTTAATATGTATTAATTAGATTTTAAACCTTACCATTTGTTGGAGTGCAGTAAGTGCACATATATTCTGTGCTTCTGAATAGCTGTATTTAAATTTCTGTCGTGTTTCGTCTGGTGCAAACAGCCAAATTGCTTATCACTGCAAATCTTCTCACATAGCATATTGTTAGGACACGGGGTTACAATGTAACCTGCTGTAATGTTTACGTTCGTAACATTTAAATTGTTTGCTAATTAATAACCTCATGTGGAACTCTAAATCTGTGTCTCATTTCGGAGTCTGCTACTGTCCACCGGAGGTCGCATTTCAGTTGCGGATGCATGCTTTGAGAGTCTTTATGACTGAATGAATCAAATACACGGTTTTCTGGCACGGCAATCCCAGATGCTGAAATATAATTGGCTAAACTGGCATCGGGTGGGTTAAAATAACCAAAACAAAAACAGAGTTCCGACACAGAAGGCACATTTTCAAAGCAGAATATTTGACTTTAGCATTGTTTTTCAGATAAACAAGTATGTTCACTTAGCATGTTTCTTAAATATCTGCAAACATATTATGGTATTTTATGCTTTAGAAGAGTCAAAAACTTACATGCAGCAACTTTAAATGCAAATGTGACATTATTTGAGATACTTTCAACTTGACATAAACAAAATACATCATAACCTGTCTTTGTCACAACAACTTGACATTACCAAGACACCATAACTTGTCATAAACATGACTGTCATGAGGCAATTATAATGGCATATGTTGTAACATGACACACAGACATCTTAAATATTGTCACTTTTGCATTCAAAATGACAAAACAGAGCAAATGACAATTACAGTTGTCATAAGCAAGCATAAAATGTCCTTCGTCTTCATGACATGTGTGACAGTCTTTTGAACACCCCTTCAAGTAAAGTGTTACCATGTGTCAAGTTGTCATAGCATAGACATCTCAAACAATGTCATTGTCACATTTAAAATGACAACTGAGAAAATGACAATTAATGACAGTTGTCATAAGCATGCATAAAATCTGATTCATATTTATGATATGTCATGTCATGATTATAAAGGATTTATGACAGTCTTGATTCTAACACAAACCCACAGTGTTTGGCATATTTTTTGCAAAAGCTTCTGCTCTATATATTGATTTTCATTGTATTCTTTTGTGTTGATATATAATAATAATAATAATACTTATTATTATTATTATTATTATGATTCCTTACATTTATATAGCACTTGTGACTATATAACTGACTTTTCTGTACACTTAAAGCATTTTACACATTTTTGGGGGAATTCTCCTAATCCACCACCAGTGTGCAGCATCCACCTGGATGAAGTGACGGCAGCCAGATTTTTAACAGATTTAACAGTAACATGTCTCCTTGTTATGTGAGTGACCAAAATGCTTAACCCTTTACAGAGGGTTGGAAAACACTGGAGTCTTAATGAAGGTTATAACAAGACTTTTGAACTATTATGACTAATAAAAATAAAAAAAAAAATATTGCAAATGAATGTAAACGAAGTTACCATATATGGTTCCTCATACGATAAAGGATTAAGTAGTTAACCAGCTATACATCAGCTCAGCTTTGCTTGAGAACAACATTGACATAGCCTTGATTTAAGCTCTTAAACTCAAGATAAAAATACCTGAAAGCATCTTATAAAGTGTTGCTTTGCATTTGGTGTCCAGTGTTCTGTGGCACAGTTTACGTGTTAGGTCAGGGATCGGTATTTGAACTGGTTGTGCCTGAAGCTTCATCAGCGTTCACGGATCAGAGCTTAGCTGATGCGTTTTTGTCTGCAGGATGAAATCATACCGAGACTCTCTCCCTTTGCTTTTATTGATCCATCTGTTATGGCAATACAAAACCTGGATTCAATTTGCTGCTGTGCGAATAAGGAGACATAAAAATCTCAAGAACACACAAAAAAGGTTGGATTTTATCATTTCTTACTCCCTTCAGTGGAAAGTCTCAAAGGATAGTTTACATCTTTCTGAAAAAAGCATTTAGTTTTTCACTCTTACTGTAATTTATTATTGTTTCTATGCAAAATGTTTCAGTTTAAATATAACCAAACCTGTATTAACCTTTTGAACAAATAAAAGCCACTTTGCTTGTGCAAGAGAAAGAGAAATCCATTATCTCATCCATTATACAGTTATCATAGCAGTGTCACAAAGTGTATCGTTCGGTTGACAGTAAACTGTAAGAAAACACCAGCATCATGTCCTGAGCAAACTTGCAGAGTCCTTAAAATACCCGCATGTGGGTCAGGGTGTGGAACCGGTGCAAGAGCAGGTCACCAAAATGCTGGAGAGTTTATTTGTAGATGTGGCCAGTTGACGGTTGTGTGTTTGTGTGGGAAAGCGCGTCGATCTATCAGTAGACTCTTTATTCCCCGGTCCCACGCTTGGACTGAGAAACAATAAACAGAACATAAGAGCCGCTTTTTGCTCTGGACTCTTTATGAGACGTGCTCACCCCTGCCTCGACAAAGCCTTCTGACTGAAGGAGCAATGTACCAACAATAAGCGTCAGACTAATGCATACAAACACACTTGCAGACCACTGCACTGTCTAAAACGTGAAGTGTGCCATTTAGAGTTTTATGTTAAAGCATTTTATAGTTTTTGATAGTACACCTTAGCTATGTGCTTACAAGGTTTAGTGAAGGATAATGTTAGAAACAGTTTCCAGTTCTTTTTTCTGATTCCCCATTAACAATTCTTTGAGTATTTTTAGGAAGAAAATACAATTGTGACACTGGACTTCAAAAGGGTTAAATTTTTTAAATAGAGATCACATGAGAGCTGAATAAATAAGCTTTCCATTGATAATTCCATTTATTTTTAGTAAACAACATTATTAGGGTGGTGCAGTGAGTAGCGATGTCCCCTCACAGCAAGAAGGTCGCTGGTTCGAGCGTTGATTAGTTGGCATTTCAGTGTGGGGTTTGCATGTTCTCCCTGTGTTCACGTGGGTTTTTCTCCGGGTGCTCCGGTTTCCCCCTACAAGTCCAAAGACATGTGCTATAGGTGAATTGGGTATAAGCTAAATTGTCCCTAGTGTATGTAAATAAGAGTATATGGGTGTTTCCCAGAAATGGGTTGCAGCTGGAAGGGCATCCGCTGCGTAAAACATATGCTGGATAAGTTGGCGGTTCATTCCACTGTGGTGACCCTTGATTAATAAAGGGACTAAGCCTAAAAGAAAATGCATGAAACAACAATATTGGGCTGAGATCCAACTATTGAAAATAAGTTATCTGAGGGTTCAAATAAATCTAAATACTGAGAAAATTGCCTTAAATATCTGTCTATATGAAGTGCTTATCAAAGCATGTCACTAATCAATCATTTGAGTTTTGATACATTTATTTATTTTGATATATTTATTTGAGATGTATATGTGTAAATTTGAGTTTTGGGAAATTTACAAAATATCTTTATGGAACATTATATTTATGTAGTCTAATTATTTTTTAGTAAAATTATTTTTGGCTTAAGAAAAATGGGTAAATTTGACTCACAAAATGTATTCTAATGTATACAAATGCAACATAATTTTGTTGCCAAATATTGAAAACAGTTCTTGCTAAATATGTTTACACATAGTTTTCAGTAATTGTCTATATATATTCTTTTTTATGCAATAAAAGTAAAATACAAAAGTTTTTTTTATATCCAAAACTAAACAAAATTTAACTAGATTCACCAATGTATCCACTGCCAATATTATCTACTGATTAAAAAAATTAAGCTATAGAATTAAAAAGGCTGATGTATCAAAAACCACCTATTTTATTAATAAACTACATTTAATGTAGAAAAAGCTGAGTATTCCCTCATACATGCATTTTTGAACTTTGCTCATTTATAACATGATCAATACAGTCATCTTTTTTAATTACAAAAGTTTGAATAAATGGGCAAATATCAGGTAGTGGAATTTACCAGTAGTAATTATTATAACATAATAATTAACAATAATTGATACTGTACATTTTTAAAGACCTGTGCCACCTGTTGTGAGATCTAAGGTTGTTAATAATTAATGATTGTGACTATATAAGTTTTTGATCATTTGCAATTAATTCTGTAAATCTTTCTAGATTTAGTAAAAAAATAAAAACAAGCATGTTTAATAGCTAAAATAATTTGAAGAAAAACTACATTACCCATGACCCTGTACAGAAAATTCCACAAATCAGAGAGCAGCAACACAGAATGTCAAATGATATGTCTGACTCCGCCCATTCCCATGATATATGTGTTTGTGTGTGTGTTATGTATTTTCTCCATGAAGTTTAGATTATCGTTTGAGTATTGCTTCATGGAACTGTAGTTCTTTCACTTAGTCTTTTACCTTATAGAACTTTCATTTGATACTTCTTGTAATTAATGAAAACTATATTGGAATGGAAGCATAACTTCTTTACTTCTCTATGGCTCAGGTAACTGATTTAAATCCTTAAACTGTATGTTTTGGACATCACTAAAAATGAACAGTTCATTAGAGTCATTTGGTAAGTAATAATTTGAACTATAATAATAATTACTAAATTAATAAGTATCTTTCTTATAAGATTAATTCATTTACAAACTATATGATTCACTTTGTAGATTAAGTGGTGTTGTAGATTTTCTCCAAACTCAAGGCACTGTTTGATACAGATGTCTCTTAAATAAACAATACAATGCAATCCCCACAGCTTTGTGTGTGTGTGTGTACAGGTGTATACCTCCCACCTCGCCCCACCACGGCCCTCACCTGTGTGTTGCGGTGCTTCCCTTGTGAGCCGACCTGGGCCGGCAGCCCCTTTTTGCACCGCCCGCCGACCCGGCCCATGGTCACCATGACGCGCTCCAAAACCTTCCAGGCGTACCTGCCCAGCTGCCACCGCACCTACAGCTGCATCCACTGCAGAGCACACCTGGCCAACCACGACGAGCTTATCTCCAAGGTGAGAGATAACCACCTGGCGACAAGAGAACAGTGAGATAAAAAAAAAAAACATGTTTGTTCAGAGTATGATAGACTGCAGTTACACACGCTGTTTAATGCCATATCAGTTCTGCTCCGGATGGTCTGTAACACAGTATAGATCATGTAGTTTTAGTTTAATGTGATGTACATGATATAAGATCAATTCTCAAAAGAATGCGTCTTTTTTTTCTTCAGTCCTTTCAAGGAAGTCAGGGAAGAGCATATCTGTTCAACTCTGTGTAAGTTATTTCTATGTTTTTACCTGGATAATTGATACATATATTTTTACACTGAGTAAAATAAAATATTAAAAACATTAGAATATTTATCACAAAACAGTTTATAAAGGTGCTGTTGACTTGAAAGTTTGGCCAAATGTCAGTAATAACTAAAGTAATCCATAAACAAACAGAAAAAAACTAATTCATTTAGAAATTAAGTTATGTGAATAAAAATGAAATAACACAGATAAAAAGTATTGAACACATGAAGAATGGGAGGTGTAAAAAGAAAAGCCCAGACAGCAGCTAAAGATCTCTGTAGTTATTATCAGTGAAAATGAATATTAGCTCCTTCAGACCCAACACTTACATTTCCAGATGATAAAGACAATGATCCCAAACACAGTCAAGGAAACTAAACTGGTTTCAGAGAAAGAAAATAAAGCTGCTAGATTGGCCCAGCCAATTACCTGACTTGAATGCAATCGAAAATAAGAAGTAAAGATCAGAGTTGATAGACAAGATCTACAGAACCATCAAGATTTTTAGATTCTGTTGAAGTCTGTGTGTGTCCTGTCATTTTATTTCATTTTAAATAGCTCAATTTCTAAACTAACTAGTTTTGTTTATTTGTGTGTATGGATTACTTTGGTTGTTATCAAATCAAATCAAAGTTTTTTGTCAAATACTCTAGCCAATCTCTAATCAATACATGTTTTTACTGTAATTTCTATTCTGTTTAATGCATCCCTACAAGTATCAGGCACATCAAAATCTTATTAACCCCAGACCTTTGAATGGTGATGTAGTGGTCATTTTTACCTCACTTCCACCAACCTGCAGCTTCCTGTGCCTGACCGTGTGTCTGTGGTCTCCTTAGGGTGAATGTGGGATGTGGTCCTGCAGAAGAGAGGGTTTTGCTTACAGGGCTTCATGCGGTGGCCGATATCTACTGCGAAAACTGCAAAACCACACTGGGCTGGAAATATGTAAGAAAACAATTCATTAATGTGGAAAGTTCACTTATATTAATGTCAATGGATTTTATTGTTGTACTGTAACACAGTAAAGTAGCAAAAACAGACTAGGTTGGAGAGAGAAAGATAGATACTTGTTAAAAACAGAACTATGAGATATGTTTTGTGCAATACATCACCCAAAAAAAAATAAAAAGTCTTGACTTATTTCCTCTTTGGAGCACAAAAGAATATAGTTTAAAGATAGTTTGAACAGCTTTTATCCATCAGTTAAATCTATTTTATCCAAAAATGGGGATGTATAACATTCATTATATTAGTTAAGATCAATATTACTGTATCAATAAAAGAATGCAGTTCATACAGTCTCTAAACTACATGAGTGTGTGTAAATTTCCTTTTCTTGGTGAACAATTACTTTAAAAACGCCCTTCACCAAACAAATAGGCTTCTTGCAGCCTCATTTACCTGAAGAAACTGAATGTATTTGTGTGTTTATATTGACCTTACAAATCACCAGAGTCATGGACACTTTGAGATAATAGCACATTGTTAATATGCTCGGCTTTGCGGTTTTAAGCTTGTTCATAAAGACTTGTCTAAGCAGGGCACATTCCTTGCATGACGTCCATTTTTGATCAGCAGCTGTGCCGCATGCCAATTGCTTTTTTTTTTTAGTGCTAGTGGATTTCCGGTTGCCCTTGACGGGGAGTTTTGACCGATGCAAACACCAATAAGCACACAAACAAGTATACGTTCCCATAGTGGCCCGGTTATTTATACGCACGTCAGATATTTATGTCAGTGTGAATGCAGACATTTCGAGCTTGACCCAGTGCCCTTCTCCAGAAATCTGATGAGTTCTCTCTGCTGCTTGCAACTGTCAGCTATAAAAAGCAAAGACAAACAGAACATTAAACGCTGTGGAGAAACAGCATTCGTTTTACCTTTTAATTTATTTGAAAATGACAATTCAAGAATAATTTCAAAAAGTAAAAAAATTACAACGATTTTTTTTATATAAGACATTATTATTGAATTAGACGTAGGTCTTCAGCATCTGGCAATGTTATTATAACGTCCAATAACGACATGAAATGGCGTTGATATTTTGTTAATTTTAGGTTGTGTTGGAAAGTGACCAAAATCCAACGTTGAGCCAACATCTTAAACCAATATCGTCGCATTGACGATCTGACATTTATTCGTCAGGTATGGCAACCAAAATCCAACATCTGATAGACGTCATAATGGTAATGTCCACACATCGTCAAGCTGTAACATCATTAGACATTAATATATTGTTGTTTTTAGGTTGCGTTCGAAAGTAACCAAAATGCAGTGTCTTTCCGAAGTGGACACTGGCGTTGGCCTGACGTTGGGTTCTGACGTCAACCCAATTTTAATTTCCAAACAAAATGCAACATCCCATGACGTTGGGGTACATCATCAATCTGATGTCATGTTGAAGTCCTGTGCCTGCTGAGAGTGCAAACAACAATGATTAAACAATAAAGAAAGATTACAACGACTAACAATTCGGAAGGTTACAGCAGTCAACTATTAGTTGGAAGTGTATAGGCCCATGCTTTGAATGACTTAAGCTCATCTGCGGTTTGGGTTTGTCAGCAATGATTTAAGAGAGTTTTACTTTAAACTTTTTATACAATAAGAAAAGATGCATATAAACTTTAATGTAAAAACTTTCACCAAACAAATTCCAGTATGCATATTAAAAAAGGTAAATTGATTGTGTTATAAGAGATCATGTGATGATAAAATTGTGTGTGAATAGACAAACCAGCAGGCTGAGCACAATGTAAAACTTCAGAAATGTTGTTTTGGTCATTCTAAAACGTCATAACCATTTCAGTATTAGTGTTATTATATCATTAATTACCTCCAGAACTGTCAATGAGCTTCTACATTCTGCGTCTCATGGCTTTAAATGTCACCACGTGTTCATTGGGCATCGGCATACATCTTCTGAGGCGCAAGTCATTTATTAAATATTAAAGATTGACGCAGCTTCTCCTACCGCAGCAAATTCCGTTTTTACTTTTAATATTTGGTGGCAGTTTATCAGGAAGTGACAATTTTGTTCTCTCTGACTCGTTGGTGGGAAACGCTACTTTATTTGCACATATTTTATGCGATATTCCAGTTTTGCACATACATTTAATTAGCAGTTTTGGATGGAAACATAGCTACTGAAGTGAACTTTAGTTAGTCTTGCCTTTTGATGAAAGGTGGCTAAAAGGGTCATTTCTTTGGCCTTCATCCGAACAACCTGCTGTTGAATTGTTTCAGTCACTTCAGAACAGTCCACTGTCTTGCAAAGTCAGTGAAAACTGTACAGTTTGTGTGCCACTTAAACTGTGGTCATGCTGCAATGTAAAGTTAGTGTGTCACTTAAGCTGTGGTCAATGCACTAAATTTCGCATGTCACTGTGTTCACCATTTTCTTTTATCCCACTCCTTTTGACAGAATTTTGCATACTCAAACTCTAGTGTAACTGTGGCTTTAGAGTTAGCATTGCTTAAAATAAATCTAAGCAGTGACATTAAAATTGAAGAAATTGTATGTTGTTCTCTATTTTTGATCTCCAGTCTACAAATAAAAATGCAATTAATAAATAGAATGACTTGAATCAGTGCTTAATTTCAGTCGGGTCTTGCCAGATCCTGTTCAGGGAAATGTCAGATATTCGTGTTTTGCGTTTCTGTATTTATTTTAATTAATCCGGAATTAACTTCTGCGTGGTGAATGCCTGCGCACACGACAGTATCACGATGCGCAAGTTAAAGCAGAAGTCATGTTGAACTATTGGCCCTCAAAATTATTTTCAGCCAATCATCTTTCTTACACTTATCAGAGTGATTTCACATTTGGTTGGTGATTGTTTTGTGCGCAGTGAGCAGCGAAAATAAATAAAGGCATAACGGCCTACCTAAATAATATTTGTATTTTTAAAATAACAAAGAGGCAGTCAAGCGTATTTTTATTATTTTTAAACCCCGAGTAAATCTAATAACGAGCCTGATCCAACGAGATCTCGAAAAGATGGAACTTCGTCCTCGGATCAGGATAGCAGGAGACAGAAGC
This sequence comes from Danio tinwini, assembly GCA_903798205.1. NCBI lineage: Eukaryota > Metazoa > Chordata > Actinopteri > Cypriniformes > Danionidae > Danio > Danio tinwini. The sequence continues at coordinate 923,307 of CAIGQZ010000379.1, read as the reverse complement.
AAAGTGATCTCAAGTCAGTTAGAAAACATGACAGAAGAGCTAACTGTGGGCTTTTCTTGAAGATTAGACATAGTGAATCATTTAATTATCTTTTTTTCACGTGGAAGTTTGTAGCTACGTGTTTGTTTTTATCCATGATCCGATAACGTTATAGGGCACAAAATAATAAAAGACCGTTCAGAAATTTAATGATATTATGTTCCGGGAAAACTGAAATTGTGTGGTGGACGTCGGTCAGAGTAACTTTTATTTCCCGCTTTTGTTCCAGAAATTATGCATTTACAAATTAAGCACTGACTTGAGTACTATGATGAACAATTTTTCCATCTCAGTTTTCAAGTTAATATGAGTTCTTGTTTTCCTCCTGCCTCCAGGAACATGCCTTTGAGAGCAGCCAGAAGTACAAGGAGGGCAAGTTCATTATCGAGCTCGCCCACATGATCAAGGACAATGGCTGGGACTGAGCGAGCGTCCTGGAGAGATCAAGCAGATGACGGGTGGATGGTGAATGTGTGGGTGAATGACTGACTTTGGTTTGCCATTACCCTCTTAAACCCTCTTTTACCCTCCATCTCGTGCTGACACACACACACACACACACACACACACACACACACACACACACACACACACACACACACACAC
>CAIGQZ010000379.1:906875-922652 GCA_903798205.1 Danio tinwini | reverse complement strand
CACACACACACACACACACACACACACACACACACACACACACACACTCTCCTTGCCTGACCAGAAACAGGAAAGCGGGACGCCCTAGGGGGCTTTGTGTGTCTGGAGGAGAGCGTGAGCATATGTGTGTGGATGTGTGTGTCCGGCACATGGGAGCACACTGAGATACATGAATGCATACACAAGGTGTACAGACATACGTATGTAAAAACAACAATATACCGCATGTCATGCTCATCTCAGCCCGACTGTTTATACTACAAGCGGCTCTATTCATATGCGTACATGACATAAGGCAGGGCTCAGAGGGCATGTGGTGCTTGGCAGGATCAGGGTCACGAGTTCTCCGAGCTGATGGGGTTTTCTCCACTTTGTGTCAGTGAGAAACTACCAGGCTGACCTCTGCCAATTCAGCTGAGGTTAGCACCATCTGCACCCTTGAGGAGGCCTGGCATGAAGAGATCTCTGAATGGAGCTCTGACAGACCAATAGTGATGGGTCGTTCTTTAACGATTTTTTCATTTTGTATGACTCGAGAACGATGAGTCCTCTAAGGGAGTGATTCATTCGCGCATGCGCACATTTGTGCAGGTGGAGTAGATTCTTCCAGTCTTCTATCGGGTTTGAGTCATTCGTTTATCACATGAAAGACAAGCCAATCATATGCATTTAGAGCCGGAAAAAGATTTGATCTGTTCATCTTTCAAGTCCTCGGTTTGAGTCGTTCTTTTATCACGTGAAAGACAGACGCCAAACATATGCAGTCAAAGCCAGAAAAAGATTTGATCTGTTCATTTCTCGAGTCCTCGGTTTGAGTTGTTCTTTTATCACATGAAAGACAGAAGCCAGTCATATGCATTTAGAGCCGGAAAAAGATTTGAACCATTTATTTCTTGAGTCCCCAAGTTTAAATCTCACTTTACATGCTGTCACGTGATGAACAAACGACTCAGAAACCTGAAGACTCGAAAAGTGAACTAATAAAGGCTCCTTTTAGCTCAGACTGTGTGCTTTGGTTATGCTTATATGGGACTGTTAGTGTGACGTGAACAAACTACTCAAATTAAGACCTGTCAGAAGAGGTGACAATCATAGACAAAAGACCCAATTATTATTTTCTCTTTCTTATACCATTCTAGTTATGACTTGTTTGTTGTGTGATCAATGTTTGGGCTAGTTGTAGATGACTTTGGAAGCAACTCGTACCATTTTTATAATATTTTGGCAAATTGAACGAAATGACATGGAAAAAAAGTTTTGTTCATCTCAGTGAACGAGACTCAAAGGTCTGAGTCAGTAAAATTATCCGAACTTCCCATCACTACAGACCAACATGTGAAGCCTAGAGGAGTAGTTTACTTAAAAATGCAAATTGAGTCCATTTTAATCAATCTGGTGTTGTTGTTATAGTAGGACAGTTTTTTTTTTTCACACTACTCCATATAATGGTAATAATCCACAACCAGTATTAAGGGTTAAAAAAGGTGCAAATGTATTGCAGAATGGTCACATGTGATTTGATATATTCAAGGCCCATTATGCTTAAAATATATGCCATGTGTAGCATGAGGCTATTCTTTAATACTGCTACATCCTTTTTTAAACACATAATGCTGGTTGCTATTCAATGCCATTTATAGGGACATTTTTGTAGAGAAAATATAAAGGACATACAGCATTGTAAGAATACCAGAATGAGTAAATAATGAATACATTTTGAGTAAACAATCCCTTAAAAAAGTGTCTTAAGGCGGTCACATTTATTGTTATGAGGCAAAATTTCACTGATGAAATCCGGGTATTTCACTAGGAATCCTTATGTTCCGACGGTAGAATTTGTTAAAGTTGGTTTCATAAATTTACTTACTGACAAACAGAAGGCAGAAGTGAGAGGGAGTTACATTCACATTGTCAGTTCAAAGCTGATCCTGTGTTTGTCTGATTGGAATGTAATCTCAATGGTTGACTGTTAAAACAGTATATTGTAGTTGGTCAGATCCAATTTGTGTCCCTTTCCAGACTTTCGTTTTACAGATTATCTACATTTGTTTCTATGGCAACAATTATAACTTAAAACATGAGAACCAAGGGTTTTAAAATACAGATGTCTTACAACACAAAACAATTGGAAAGTTGGTATGCATTGCTACATTCCATGCCAATGTCTCTGTTTATTAAATTTTGAGTGGCGTGTAGATCAGGTAATTTTTGCTTTGAGTAAATGATGTTGTCCCGGTAGCCTCATTGGGTTACAACCTTTTACGTGTACAATATGAGAATGAGAATTACAACCTAGGGTTTGCAAGGCCAAGAATCTGAGCTGAAAACTGCCTGTCTTGTTTGGGGAGTGGTTTACTTCCCCAAGCAAAGCTTTTCAAGTATCTCGGGTTTCAGATGTGAGGATTGATTGTAGCATCTCGATAGGGGGACTGGTGGAGCAGTGCAACATTTGTAGTACCAGACTTTCGAGGTGAAAGGGGAGCTGACCCTGAGGGCAAAGCTCCCAACTTTCCAGCTGATTTGTGTTCCAACTATTACCTATTGTCATAAGCTTTATTTGGGGCCGATAAAACAAAACTGTAGACACCACACTAGCTCAATGGTTAAAGGGCACCTATTTTATCCCTTTTTTAAGATGTAATATTAATATTATGGTTTTTCTGAGTGTGCCAGTTTAGGTTCAGTTCAAAACACAATTTAGATTTTTTTTTATTATGATGTAATAAAAAGTGCCATTTTGGGGGCGTGTACACAGTTTGCTGTTTTAGGGGCGTGTTGCTTCACATGAAAATTAGTTTCAACTTCCCGCCCAACTTAACAAGGTGGGCGGAGCCAAGAGCTCCCCTTTGTGTATGGCTACAGACAGGCAGACAGAGAGAAGCAACATGAGTAAGAGGACCAGCATTCAGCTGTACATGTACGACTCAGACACAGACCAAGCAGAGAGTACATCATCATTTGTGTCTTTGTATAGTTTTACAGCCAACTGTATGCTAGTTTAAAGCTCCGAGCTTGTAGCCTACACCGAGACTAATAAAGCACACTGAATTAACTTTGAACGAAGGGCATCACACACACCGGATGCACCGCGACGCGGCGCGCACATGACAGTTCAAAGTATCGCACACTTTCGGCGCCGGTGTGTGTCACCTGATAGAAACTTATGTTTAGAATTCAGAAATGCATGCCGCTGCGTGGCTTAACCTAGTTAAGATGACAGGGAGCTTCTGTGACTGCGGGAAATGCAAACCGCTGAAGTTTAAGGAAGACGCAATGAAAAGTACACATGTATGCAAACTCACCAAAACTCACAAACCGCGAGGAGAGCGATAACATGGTGAATGTTGAGCCCAATGAGCCTTACATCTAAAAATAGAGCAAGGGTGTTTCTTTGGTGACATCGCTTTGACTCACACGCTGAAAATGGCGGACGTGAAACAACATACTGAAGATATGGTAATGCAAACCTGTCAATCAATATTGGTGGGCGGGGGGACCGCACTCCTACGTCAAGTTGCGGTCGATCTCAAAACCGCTCCAATTGGTCCACCGTTTTTATGTTGTTAAATTGAAAAAAAAGGACTGGGTGTGTTTATATCACCCCAATATGACAGTCTATACACTATACCTACACATATGTCTGTCCAAACAGTTTGAAAAGTAGATTTTTCACCATAGGTGCCCTTTAATACTCTTACCTCACAGCAAGAAGGTCCCTGGTTCAAATCCTGACTGAGCCAGGATGCTTTTGTGTGTGGAGTTTGCATGTTCTCCCCATGTTCGCATGGGTTTCCTCCAGCTGCTCCAGTTTCTCTCACAGTGGGAAAGTATAGGTAATTTGGATAAAGCAAATAGACCATAGTCTGAGGGAATGAGAGAGTTGGTGTTGTTTTTCAGCACTGAAGGTTGCACAAGTTAGTTCACTCTGAGAGCTGGGTGCAGCAGGAATGGCATCCACCAGTAAAAAGTGCCAGGGTAACTGGCATTTGATTCTGTTGTATCCACCTCTGATAAAGAAGGAAACAAGACAAAGGAAAGTGAATGAGTAAGAACAAAATTGCCCATTTAAACAACTGTTTTCTCTGCAGGGATGTATGGGTTGAGCCTGTCAGACAGGTTACGAAGCTCTGACATCAAGTTCGAATTTAGAGGAGAATCACTGCTCCTCCACATTTAAAGATGTCAGTTTAGTGGTACAGGAATCTTGTTAGGATGCTTCCTTTATGCCTTCAGATGAAGGCGTTTCAACCATTTCCAACAGGAGGCCTTACACGAGAATCCAGTCATTGCAATAGTAATCCATGTGTTCAGGAATTTGCAAGAAGGCAAAAAAAAGTCCATCTGCAAAGTTTGTATTGTTCAAGTAGGTTCCATGAATTGGAACTGCACCAGCAAGCTACATGAGCTACAGTCACAATACCAGTGCAAATCCAGTCACACTACACATGTGTAACAAAAGTGGGATCCCCAGCCTGATCTCATGAGGAAATGTAACTATTATACATTTTGTCAGATTAGTGGCTAATTCTAAACACCACCCCAAAACCCAACCGTCATTGGGGGATGGGCAAATCATATTAAGGATGCTTTCACACTAGTGAATCGATTCATTTGTTCCGAAACAGGGATTAAAATTGTTACATTGTTGCTCTTTGTTCTTGGTGCGGTTCGCTTTCACACGGCAAAATTTCTAAACGGACCAAAACAGCTAAAACAAGTCACAAGTGAGTAAACGCTCCTCACATTGGTCAGAGTTTCACGGTTTATTTTGAAGAGTCCCGCTAAGCTGTTGGGGGTGGTTTGGTGGTGTTTGACAGGGTGCGCACGACATGTCTGAAGAGCGAGGAGGGATGCGGTGAGGAGGGGTGATGAGAAGGGTGCGCAACGTATTTTGAGGACCGGGAGGGAGACGCGCAATTTCCGGGAGATTATCAATCGTTTGCGGGTATTAGGGAGTCTCTGTGCATTTGCGGGAGACTTGGGATGTCTGGAATGACCTCCCGCCTTACTCATAATTCTCTCTTCAAATAGCCGTATGCCTATTACATATTCATAAAAGACTGTGATATAGCCGGGCTCGGATCGTATCGCTTTCTCACTACAATCGATCCGCTCCAATCGATTCAAACAAACCGCGCTAACTGGGTAAACCGGAGTTCCAGGTTCCGGAACAAAAGTCTAGGTGTGAAAGCACCCTAAATTGTATGTATAAGATTGTACAAGTTCATACAAATCAACCACTAAATCAAGAAGTTGCAGACTGCTGTTGAGGTTTGCAAGGCCAAGAATTTGAGATGAAAACAGCCTGTCTTGTTTGGGGAGTTTTCAAGTATCTCAGGGTTCAGATGTGAGGATAGATTATAGCATCTCGATAGGGAGATCAGTGGATTGTACAACATATAAAGTACCAGACTTTTATGGTGAAAGGGGAGCTGAGCCTGAGGGCAAACCTATTGTTATGAGCTTTAATTAAGGCCGATAGTACTAGATTGCAGACACCACGGTAGCTCAGTGGTTAGCACTGTCACCTCACAACAAGAAGGTCTCTGGTTTGAGTTCTGACTTAGCCTCCTAGACACCAACAGGTGGAGGTGTTTCAACTGAAAGCTAAAAGAGTGTTCGAGCAGACCCTGCAAGACATGGTACAAAGCTCTGACATCCAGAAAGGAATCAGAAGCCACTGCTCCTCCACGATGACAGGAGCCGTTGAGGTGGTTCAAAGATCTGAATACAATGTTTCCTAGATGTCTCCCGATGTATTTGTTGCAAACATGTCCAGTCTCCTGCTCCTACAACCTGGTTCGGGATAGATGAATTAATGAGTGACATATAGGATTTTCAACAACATATAAATGTAGCCTGAAACTCAATAAAAAAAAATCCCTACACACTTGCTAAATGGTTTGACGACTTGACTTGGACTGACAGTCTGAATAAGGCTTTGACTTAACAGTGACTGTGCGAATATTCATTTATACACCACTACACTGTTGACCTTTTTTGATAGTGAAATTTGGCTGAAATAACGCTAATGTGACTGCACCTTATGAGGCATAAAGTGAAGTTTACCATCAAGCTTTTCACATAAAACAACCATCTAACTGATTTTGGATGAAACATACGCATATTTAAATATGTGAATGTAAGCCTTTGTGTATAACCGTTTACAAGGTGTTGTATCTGGACATCTTTGTGTCTGTGTTCCATGTTCCAACAGTTTGTGCTGATCCCAGTCGCACTGTGTTCATTTGTACTGACTGTTTTTGCTTGTTAGTGGACTCTTTGGGGAATAAGTATATAAGATGAGACTGTACACTGCCTATCTGTTAGGTTCTTTAAAGTAAAAACACTATTCATCATAGCTCTTCAGTACCCAAGACATGTTGAAAGACACCGCAGTGTCTCCGAAAATCACCAAAGACCCAAAGAAAAATGATTTGTTTTAATAAAATAAGCTTGGGTGCAGAGAACGGTAGCATGTGGGATTGCACATAGCACAAAAACAAGCTTCTCGACACAATTTAATTGATGTGGTAATATATTTGTGCATTGGCATATTTATTCACCATCAATTGATTTTCATCTGTGTCAGGGATTACACTGTTGAATTTGTTATCTGTTATCATTGTCACGCTTTATGTCTGGACACCAAAATTTACTACTTTTGTATTCTAGTAAGAACTGTTAGTGTATTTTATAAATAGATGAGGAGAGGATAATGATATTATTGGAACTCCCATCAACATTGATATAAAATGTCAATAAAACTGAAATATTGATCGATTTGCTTGAATTTATTATTATTATTATTATTATTTTATTTTTCAAATGTTTTTCTTCACTCAAAACATTTATGGTATTTTTACTCACACTAACATTTTCCAAACATGATGGCTTTCTTTTGTAGAGGGGAAAAGTAGATTCTAAGCCTGTCCAAGTCACTCTCTTTCTTTTTAGCTACTTTTAGATAAAACCATGGTCCATTGTGATTAAAAAAATGCAACTTATGGGACTTTAGAGTTAAAAAACAAAACATACAGGAAAAACAGAAGTAATATCTGCAGCTCCTGGTGGTCTTGTGAAGAGAAATGATCTGTGCAAGAAACTGAACATATATAAATATTTACAGAATTATCACCATTAATCCACAAGCCTTGGCAAACCCTAGTCCTCATTTCAGAATATGGAACTTAGCAGAGCAGCATGAGCATTCTTAAAAACATCTGATTTATTCTTTTTTGCATTAATGTTGATTTAAAGTAATATTAAAAGGGCAGCAAATTAATGTTTAGTTTGTTTTTGGAAAATATATCCACTGTATAAAAAAGAGAAGGAAAGTCGCTACCTCAGGTGGAGGAGTTCAAGTCTCTTGGGGTTTTGTATAGAACTGTGGGAAGGATGGAACGTGAGATTGACAGGTGGATCGGTGCAGTGGCAGCAGTAATGTGATCAATGTATCGGTTCGTTGTGGTAAAGAAGAAGCTGTGCTGAAAGGCAAAGCTCTCAATTTACTGGTCAATCTACATACTCTCACCTATGGTCATGAGCTTTGGGTCATGAGCAAAAGGACAAGATCTTAGATACAATCAGCCGAAATGAGTTTCCTTCACAGGGTGGCAGGGCACACCGTTATAGATAGGGTGAGGAGCTCTGTCACCCGGGAGGAGCTCGAAGTAGCTGCTGCTCCTCCACATCGAGAGAAGTCAGCTGAGGTGGCTTGGGTATCTGTTTTGGATGCTTCCTGGAAACCTTTGTACGTAGGGAGGTGTTCCAAGCATCTGCCACTGGGAGAACGCCTCGGAGTAGACCCAGGACACGCTGGAGGGACTATGGTTGCATCCGAAATACTTCCATACTATATAGTATGCTAAAATCGGTATGCGAGCTGAGTAGTATGTCATAGAATTCATGTCATATATTCAAAGAATTCCAAAAACAGTGCGAGATGTACCCTGACCTACTACTTCCGAGATTCTGAAGTGCGCGTCGGGTAGACGCTATGCTATCCCATGATGCCCTGCGAGAGAATTTATGAATGCAAGCGAAGCAACTGATGTGGTTAGGTCACGTGATTATGACAAAATGGCAGATGTAGTAAGTCTGAGTTTCATTCATACTGTATAGAACATACTTTCCTAACGTCCAAGTAGTACGTTTAAATTCAAATGCAGTACCTACTGAGTAGGAGGCGATTTCAGACTCAGCCATGAATTTGTACATACTACTCAGCTCGCATACTGTTTTTAGCATACTATAAAGTATGGAAGTATGTGATTTTGGACGCAGCCTATGTCTCTTGGCTAGCCTGGCAATACCTCGGGATCTCCGGAGGAGCTGGAGGAAGTGTCGGGGGAAAGGGAAGTCTGGGGTTCTCTTCAAAGACCCTGTGACCCGGCCCCGGAAAAGCGGATGAAAATGAATGAATGAATGTATAGAGAAGAGCAGCTTGGACATTCTGCAAAATATCTTTTTTTTCATTTCACTGAAAGAATGATTATTTTAAAATGAACTCCTAAAAATAAAATGTCAGCCTATTAGTTTCTGCATTCAGAAACTTTAACATCCATGAAATCTTTCATTCCACAAAAGGTTCTTATAGGTTAAAAGTTTTTTTAATGTTCATAAATGGTTCTTTAAAGAACTATTCACTGGAAATATCTTCTGTACTCTTAATTATAATGTAGTGCAAGTAATCGAAGTGATTAATTTTCATTTTGGGTGAAATAAAGTCATGTTTTGTTTTTAAAACTAAAAGATTATTTCAAAACTCAACCTCTGCCTGATCACTGCCAATCTCCACTCCAGTCCTGCATTCATCACCGCAGATGAGGTAAAAAATCCAGATGTGGTCTCGCTCCAACAAAAAGAGCATTATTTCAATATGGAGGAGCCTAAAATACAAGATGGTGGCTGTTGTTGCAGGGAGTGTGCCAGGCTTTCAGCTGCCCTCCGTCTCCTCTTCACACACACACAGATGGTTCAGTGTTTGCACTTGGGGCCGCGTCTCCTAGCAACCGTCTCTCTCTCTCTCTCCTGAAGTTGCGGAGGAGGCTGTGCAAGGCCTGGTGTCATTCAGTGTCTGGACCCGCCGTTTATCTCACACTGGGGTTGTTTAAGGTCTATCAGGGGTCTGGGTGCTGCTCTGGTGAGTGTGTGGGCGAATAATATCTCCTACAGTTGATTACACAGCTCTCTGCTCCTCCATGGGTGAACTGTAGACAGGAGCTGCAAAGAAAAAGCACATACAGAGTGGGTTATGTACACTGGTTGCTCTGTTCCAAGTCCTCTTGTGACCTTCTGCTTGTGTGGGATTAAACTTAAAATGCATTTTGTTTTGAAGGTAATGAGTTAATAAAATACCTCATTACTCCAACTTAAATGGAGTAAGTTCACAGTACTCATATAGATTCGTTTTTGAACTCAAATGGTTTGTAGCAATCTGTTTGAGTTACCTTAATTTACTGGGTTTTACAGTGCTCAAATTGCTTCGCTTACTCAAATGGATTAAGTTGACACTACTCATTAAGATTAGTTTTTTAACTCAAATGGTTTGTTGCAATCGGTTTCCTCAAATGGTTCGAGTTACCTTAACTTTTTTATATATAATTATCAAACAACAGAACTATTTAAACTGAAACAAAAAAGATTAATTGGATTTACTAAATGTTTTTAAGGTAAGGGGCTGAATTTAAACAAACAAATTAAGTTGAAATTTACTCAATTTAATTTGTTTGTTTAAATTTTGCCTATATAAATAGTCTGCAACCAGTTACCTTTAAAACATTTAGTAAATCCAATGAATCTTTTTTGTTTCAGTTTAAATAGTTCTGTTGTTTGATAATTATATATAAAAAAGTTAAGGTAACTTGAAAGGTAACAGTTTTTTAGGTATTAACTGTAAGGTTTAAAAAAAAAAAGAAAAAAAAAGGTCTAGACAAACTTTTGAAAAACAATGGCTGTGTCCGAAATCACATACTTCCATACTATATAGTACGCTAAAAACAGTATGCAGGCCCAATGATTCTTTGCACAAGTGTGGTGTTGAAGAGCATATTCCCATAAGGGCATAGGGATGAGCCCTTCCAAATGGAATGCACAGAGACTAAACAAAGCTTTGGTTTTAGAGCTGAAAAACTAAACAAAAACGAATGGAACAATTACAGAAGAACATAAAAAACAAATGATTCAATAACTGCACACATGCAAAGTATACACCCTCCTTATGATAGCATGTGCACTAAAAAGATTGCTCATTATCCAGTGTCTGCACTTTTCTCTCCAATAATTATGATCGATAAGAATGTCTTTAATAACAGAGTGGAATAGAGATGTTGGTACCTTTTAAACTCCTCACAAGTGCATTCTTTAGCATGGACTTTTGTTGTTTTTGTCATCCATCTCCTCAATTTTTCCGCCTTTTAAACAATGGCCAGTTTATGAACAAATTAGGTAGTACACAAATAATTCAAAGCACATTTGTGAACTGCTTGTACATCTTTTTTTGGTACGATAATAAACATAAATCATCCATGTATGATTCTGGTGACAAAATTTGTGTCATGCTTTCTCTTATGCTTTCCGCAAGAGATGTACTGTAATACTCGACAATGAAAATGAATGAGTCTGTCATTTGATGGCGGTGTCTTTTTCTACTAGGGGAGAGCAGGGACGAAAGTAACATTTGTTCATAAAAACCTCATTTTAAAAGATAATGTTTTTAGCAGAAATAGATTTTTGCTGTGGTCACTAACTCACAACAGTGCTCTATCAAAATCAGGTGTTACTGTGTATCAATGTAGAACAACTCCAATATAGCTTCACTTTAAACTAAAATTGCACAGTTACTTTTGACTCTTCAGTAGAAACGAAAGTAACACACGGGTGGGTCAAAAGTAACACAATGTTTGCTAGATTTACTGGCTTAATCTTGTTTAGTTTAAATATATCTGACTATGACCTTCTTAATGTTCACGGCAAACATATTTTGTCCTTTATTTTTGCACAAAAATTTAGAATTTTGTATTTTTGTTTAAAATTTCAGCTCTTTCAAATGTTTCAAAAGCAACACAACAATGCAAAATGTTGCAATTTTCTATAATGTTTGAAAACATTTTTTATTATTGTTGGCAATATGCATTAATTCTATAAAACATATGTATACAACTCTAATGTGGAAGTGAAAAATAAGGTCTGAATATTAGCAGTGGGACATAAATAACTGTTACTTTTGTCCCCACAGGAACTCTTGCCATTTAAACCTGATTTACATTTTGAGACATTTCAAACTTAAAGGGCACCTAGGTTACCCTTTTTTCCAGATTTAATAACAATCTTTTGTGTCCCCAAAATGTGTCTGTAAAGTTTCAGCTCAAAACACCCATCAGATTATTTATTATAGCTTTCACTAGTTTGTATTTTGTAGCTCTCAACAGCTTTTTCCTGTTTTTGTGTACTGCGCCTTTAAGGCTAGTCTTCCCCGCCCACCATTCCCACGTGCCTGTCAGCGTGCCTCTGTCTCCGCCCTCGGCTGTCTGAGACAACTGACACAGACAAAGGAAGCAGATCTCACGTAACGTTTGTGAGAAATACTACAGTAAGAACTTTACCAATGATTATTTGATGCATTTGTTGTGGAGCTGCAACGATGAGTCACACACTATGTCGTTACAAAGTTTACGCACACACACATACAGCGTGCGCGCGAATGTAACAGGATACAGATTAATATCCACTGCTGTATGCATATTTGTTATGTTAATGTACAAAATAAACCTGATTTAACGTCCACAAACCGGGATTGAATCGTCTTTTATTATTGTTCTGACACGCAGCTGTGGTGATTAAGTAAAGCTGAAGTAAATCTCTGTAATTTATTACACACATGCCCTGTTTTAAAACGTTTTAAACTTGTCAAACTCACTCTTGATCACATTTGATGATGATTGATGATCCTAGCAAACTAAACAGACATTTTATTCCCGGTTGCTTTGCGCACGTCCTGTCTTGTTGATATGATTATACACGTTACTACGGAGACATGTTAATACACAGTTATCAATCAATTCGGTGGGCGGGGGGACCGCACTCCTACATCAAGTTGCGGTCGGTCTCAAAACCGATCCAATTGGTCCACCATTTTCATGTTGCTAAATTGATTAAAAAAAGCACTGAGTGTGTTTATATAACCCCAATATGACGGTCTATACACTATTCCTACACATATGTCTGTCCAAACAGCTTGAAAAGGAGATTTTTCACCATAGGTGCCCTTTAAGGATGTGTTATTGCACTAAATAACCTGATTGATCATTAGTGTGACACATGAAAAGCGAACCACGACTTGTAATATGAAACCACTAAATAACTACTAAATAAAACCACTAAAGAACCACTAAATAATTGACTTTTTGTTCTTAAAAACACAAATTCGGAGCTAACATGGTCCCAAAATCAGCGGATATTTGGCAGCTCCATCAAGGGTTGCATGCTGTTATAGCCTGGAAATCAAATGTTGTCAGGGCTTCCAGAAAAATTGCTTTGTTACTTTCGTCCCACCTTACTTTCGTCCCCGCTCTCCCCTATTCTCCAAAAAATGACAAACTGGAATTAATTTACTTCAACTCAACATTAACACATAAAATATGTTGTGTGCTGATCATGATTTCTTGGGTCCTATTTTAAAGTCAGTATGTTTATGTACTTCCAACATGTCAAAATTCTATGACTTTTCCAGGTTTTTCATGACCGTTTGAACCCTGAGTGAGTAATGAATATTACGCAGTGAAAGGCTGATGCATTTACTGTACGTGTAATTTGTGGATGTGTGTAAACGTAACATTCTGTGGTGCATTTAGTTATTGTCCAGCAGGCACACAATGTCATAAGATGTTAATATTAGGTTAAATTTAGTTTGTGATGTCAGGTGACCAAAATTCAATGTCTAGCCCATGTCTCAGGACAACATTATTTTGATGTCCAATATTAATGTCAAATGATATTGATATTTGGTTGATTTTAAATTGTGTTAGAAAGTGACCAAAATCCAACAGAGCCTTAAACCAACATCATATTGACATTAAATACTGACATTTATTCATCGGCAACCAAAATCCAACTTCTGATATATGTCATAATGGTAACCCTCAAACCATGTCAAGCTCTAACATCATTAAACGTTGATATTTGGTTGATTTTAGGTTTGCCGTTAAAGGTGGCCTTATGTTGGGTTCTGATATCAACCCAATTTTCATTTCTAAATGAAATGTGTCCGCACATTCCATTTATTTTTTAGTGGATTAATTTGCCTGAATAAATTTGTTCACCTAAACACAAACAATGTGCAAATGTACATGCTCATTTTAGGGACTTTAGATTCATTTAAATACTTGACTTTTTTTAATCAGCTTTCTAAGAAATAGAGTAATTCAAGGCATTCCATTAAAATTCTCCTTTTCGTTAAGTAGAAATCAATCATTATACTGCAAGCACCAAGTAAATAATGCCCCACATTTATTTTTAAGTGATCAAGCCATTGAATAAATGCAAGAGTACGAGCAGCACACAGAAGCAGAGGTGCCGTATCCAGCCGTAGGATGAAGTGTCTGGGGATGTAATGACTCAGCAGAAAATCAAACAAAGAACATCTAGTGCTCATGTTCCTGGAGCACCAGACTGCAGTAAGGAATGATGGCGCTCCGAGCGGATCGTGTTCTGTTTATTGGCTGGTGAAAGTGTAGTCCTCTGGGAGAACCGTCTTTTTTTGCCCAATGACCTCACATCTGCATCTGCCTTCTCGTCCGGCAGCAGCACTTTTATGTAACGTTTACTCAGAACAGAAGACTGTAGGCAAAAGCAAACGCTTAAAGGGACAGTTCACCTAAATACATGAATATATCTTCATTGGAGTACAAAAAAGACTGTATAAGCTAATAATAAAAATGAAAATGTACTCACCCTCAAGCCATCCAAGATGTAGGTGACATTTCTTCTTCTTCTTTAGTAGAACATTTTGACTTAAACTCTGGTCGGTGATTCATAAAATGTAAGTCAATGGCTACTGGCACTTTGAGTCAATAAAATAAGATAAAAAATAAATAACTTTGAGGAAAACAAAATTAATACCTGGGGCAACTGATGATACATTGAGGTCTATTAGGATATTTATCTGGATCCTTAATGTGATAGCTCACCCAAAAGAAAATAAATTAATAAATTGTGTTCATTTGATCAGCCTTCACTTACAAAAAACAAGTTTAAGTTTCTTTTTTTCCATTGAACACAAAAGAAGGTATTTTGAAGAATGTTGGAAACCTGTAACCATTGACTTCCATAGTCTCTGTTGATCCTGGTATTGAAATCAATGGTTGCCAGTTCTAACATCCTTCAAAATATCTTCATTTGTGTTTAACAGAAGAAATAAATGCATAAAGGTTTGGAATTACTTATTTAAAATGAGTTACAACACAATTGTAATAGAGTTTTTTTGGGGGGGCCAACTTAATTGTTTTATGTTCAATGCGCTTAAATATACAAAAAATCTTAGGTTAACTTAACTTGTGTTGGGACAACATGAAGCATTGTGTGAAACCCTGCATTTTTATGGTCTAAACAGAGTTCATTTGAATGGATGGTTAGTCAAAGACAGATAAATTGGATGGATGGACAATGACAGACAAGCAAATGCCAAAATGTAGATGTTAGTCCAAAACCTTAACATATCCTATCCCCCGGTCATTTCCATCAAAAAGAAATTTGCTGCATGAACATTCTTCAAAATATCTATTTTTGTCAACTTTGTTAATATGCATTCAAAGCAACCTAAAAAAGCATGAACAATGTTTCTGGCTAAACTATTAATCTAAAATGCCAGTACGTTGGCACAGTGCAGTATTTTACAGTAGGTTGACTATCGAATTGACCACCCGTCCCACCCTTCCTTTTTAAACAGAGACGACATTCACTAGCATCTTTCTATAAGTGATCTTTTCTTCTCGGTTTGGTGTTCAGCCCTCGCGGTGAAGGCAAGGCTCGCTATAACCTGATGGAGTGTTCGACGCAGTAGCTAAAAATAGCAGAGCTGTTCAGTGAGTCAAAACTCTGCAGCAGAGACTGACTCAGACAGATTCACACAGACTGCTGCATTGACACCATGAACGAGATTCAAAGAGTGACTACAGACAAGAGCATGTGACATATTGCACTTATATACTAATGCACTCTGATACGACTGTGGGCATTCAACAGGATTTTATCTTGACCCTAAGAGATAAGCTAGTATTACCTTTCATTTCAATAACATACACCAGTGATTCTCAGATTTCACTCAAGGTAAAAGAGTCCTGAAGCCAAAGCAGTGCTCACACTATACAACATAAAGTGTTCTTTACTGAAGTCTGTTGTAAACAAGCTCACTGGGAGGCGTAGAATTAAACAGGGCCGAGCTATATTTTCCCTGTGGATTAAGGATTCTGTTAATCTCTGCATTTGTTTAAGATTATAAAGATTGATTCATTCCTGTGATCTACATTGATGCTCAGGCTAATGTTCAGTAAGTTTATGATGCCAAAAGCTCTTTATAAACATTTTGCATGTATTATTATTAAACATTACAGAATTCAGATTGAGGGTTTATGCACAAACTAAAGAAAACAGTGTAAAACACTGTACGTATGTTGAGAAAAAAATAAATAGACAATGAATATATGGAAAAAGACAGACAAATTCACTAGATAAAGACAGACAAATTCGCTGGATGGATGTACAAAGACGGACAAATTC
>CAIGQZ010000379.1:889095-904245 GCA_903798205.1 Danio tinwini | reverse complement strand
ATTCACTGGATGGATGTACAAAGACGGACAAATTCACTGGATGGATGGACACGGTTAAGTTGTCTTCAAAAAACATTAAGAATAGTGTTGCTTCAACTCATTTTAAATAAGAACAAGCTGCAAAAGTATTTTTTCTTTGAGTGTAGGAAATTTCACATTTATAAATGTATCATGGAACAAAATGCACTACTGACAATGTCCAATAGATGGCACCATTTCCTTTCTTCCCAATAAGTCACATCAGTGCCATCAGCAAACTATATAATAATAATATTAATAATTTTATAAAGTTTTATTTATATTGCGCTTTTCTTAGACTCAAAGCGCTAACGAGCATCAAAACACTGTAGAACATGAAATACACAAAAAAGTACAGATTAAAAGAAAGCCTCATAAGTTATAAACGATAATAAAAGATGAGTTATGTAGGCCTACAATGAATGTGTAGCTACCTGAGAAACAACTTGACTTTTTTTTTTTCTCAGTAATCTACTGCATATCAGGCCCGTAGCCAGCCTATTGATAGAGATGGTTCTTTTTTCTGAAAAAAGTGGACTTTTTTGCAGGTTTTCACCGCATACAAGGTTTAAATACTGTATTTCGGTGACATTTTAAACACTAATCTTTGCTTGATCAGCTTGTCGGATGGTAATCATAACCACACAGAAAAAATATTTCCTACAATTTTGTCAAAGTGCTTACCATACTATTTTATTACAAAGTATTTATTTACAAATTTGCATTTAAACCGTATTACAGTTTTATAAATAATGTTAGGAGATTAGCATTTTATAACTATTTTAAAATACAAATTTATAATCATCCATTGTTAAATAAAATGGGAATCTGGTAAAACTTGTTTTAAACTAAGTATAGCCTATATACGCAAATAAAAAAACTGGCCAGCTCACTTTCTTACTTATTTAAAATGAGTTGCAACACAATTGTTAAGAGTTTTTTTGGGGGCCAACTTAATTGTTTCTCTTTTAAACCAACCGAACCTCATATAGACGTTTTTTTTATTAAGCGAGTAGAAATGGAACGAACAGCTACATTTATAACCAATTTCTTTATGTACTGTGTGTGCTTTTTCCTCGTGCTCTTGTTTTTTATTTACACTTGTGGCTTGGCAAAGTTAACTGTCCAAGTGTGTTCATAAATGTTACATTTATTTATTTTATATAGTTGCAGATGTTGCAGTAGACTTTTCTCGCATTGATCTGCAGTTATAATCAAATCATGTTTGTTGAAAGGTTAGTAATGAACATTTATACCAAAGTATTTGTGTATAAAGCACCTGTTTTGTGAGAAGTGCTCGAGCGAGAATGACGTCGACTGAAACTTTCTGTCGTACACCACGCCCATCAAGAGAGTACCATTTGTACCCTATTAGCAGTGGAAACGCAAGCTTGATAAAGGTGACCCGTACCGTACCACTCAGTGGAAACGGCCATTAGTGACACCTGGTGGGACAATCTGTGACATGTCAGCAGATTCGTGCTCAAACTAATAATTTTACATAATTGAATAACTCACCGGTTGCTTAATCTAGATAACTGCACAACCTTGCATCGACATCTTTTCCCCTCAGGCCTTCAAAATCCTCAACGCCTGTAATATCAAGTATAACGACACAACACACAAGCACAACACAGACAAAACAACCGGCTATTATATCAATGAGTGAAATATTTATTTAAAAACTGAAAAATAAAACAAACCCACACATAGTTTTAGTAATATTATATATATATATATATATATATATATATATATATCTCATACAAAGATATTCTCCAAAATGTTATTGAGCGGTTTTGTTTTGTTTTCATTAACAAAAGTGAGAGGCAGTTTAGAGGCTGGCTGAGCTGGTAAAACTAGACAACCGAATCTAAACGGTGAATTAAACCAAAACCTGAAGTGATGATCAAACTCCAACAAAACGGAAATTAAATACCCAGTGTAGCAACTTAGCATAACAGCTGAAGCAGTGCAACGAGTAAAACAATATGATGGTATTAAGACACAACAACATAAGGGATATACAGTTTATATCATATCTCAGTCACACCGCATCCACCCAAACATTATATTAGAATTAAACAACACACATGTGCACTCACGGTTTACCCAACTGTTCAAATTGAGTCTACAGGAGGACTCTAAACTCAGTCATGTTTTCGTGTGTAGTTTCTGACTGGTAGTTTGTGGAGAAGTTGAGGTAACCATGTTTTGTAGATGATGTCCCTGTGTCCGGCTGAGCCCTGCTGAGAGAGAGCTGTGCTGCTGGCAGACAGTGATGGTCTAAAGGCTGTGTGGTCTACATTGCTTTGACGGAGGTGGACAGGCCTCTTGAACCCAACATACTTCATCATTTTCATGTATCTTCATTCTAGGTGAATCTCATGAAAACAGTCAAAAGTGTCTTATTTATAACAGCCACAAAAAAAATCATTATATTTTGCATAAAGAAAATTAAGCCTGCATTTAGATGCTTTAAAAAATAAACATTTCCTCCATAATTTATGACTATAAATGAAATAACACTTCATAATTGTAAGGTACACTGATACATGTATATTTTGGTATAATAATGACTGAAATAATAATGACTTTATGCAAAATATATCAAAGTTATACAGAGACCCTCAAGGGAATGCGAATGAGGAAAATAATATTGAAGAAAAATAAATTAAGCACTCAAGAAAATGTTCTCTCATAATAACAACAAAAAATACACTTGTTAAACTTTGACTTTTAGGGTAAGGAATCTGGCATTTGTTTGCAGAGCATTTTTTTTGCGTTCACTCACAAAATGGTGGCAAATGTCTGTATTGACTCAAAACTTTTTATGCAGACTGAAAAAGTCTGCCAACAGACTTTCGCAAATATTTCTTATATATTATCTTAAATATCCTCAAATATTTCTTGTTTTTTTTTAAAGAAATGCCTTTGATAGGAAAACTTCAGCATATCCAAACTCTGTGTTCATTACAAAACGCTTTCTTCTCTGAGATACTATGCAAGATTTGTGCTCACAAATGACAAAAAAAGTAAAAAGTTTAGCGATTCCTTGATAAACTGGATTTTACATGTTCTCTACAAAAACTTCACATTCTCTGACAAAAATTCAGCTTATCCTAGAGAAAACCGCATTCTGCAAATGTTTGCATTTCCTAAAGAAACTTTTGATACATTCACAAAACCTCTCAACAAACTTTTACATTTCTGCCAAGTTAGCATTTTCTCACAAAATCAATTTCCCTAGAAAACCCCTGCATCCATTCACAGAATGATGGACTTATTGCCATGAAAAAGTCTAAACGCACACACAACCTTTGCGTTCTCTAGTGAGAAAACCCTTTTTGTATCTAGAAAAGAAAAACTACATTCTCTCACAAACCTTCTACATATCCTAGAGTAGTGTTTCTCATCCACGTTCCTGCAGGACCACCAGCTCTGCACATTTTCCATGTCTCCTTAACCAAACACATCTGATTCAGATCATCAGCTCGTTAGCAGAGACTGAAAGAGCTGTAATGGGTGTGACTGACAAAGTAGACATCCAAAACACACCAAAATGTGGTTGAGAAACACTGTCCTAGAGCAAACTCAATTCCAGGAGTGCCATGGCTCTGCAGTTTTGCTCCAAGCCTAATCAAACACAGTTGATCCGAATAATCAATTATTTACTTAAGTTGCATCAGCTGTGTTGAATTAGGGTTGGAGCAAAACTGTGCAGAGCTATGGCCCTTTAGGAATTGAGATTGAGACCTATGTCCTAGAGTAAATGCATTTGCTCGCAATACTTTTGCATTCCTGCAAGAAACTTTGCATTCAGCCGCAACACTTTCGGGATGAAAACAATGTGGAGAGAAAATGCTGTGAATGCAGTTCCTTAGGTGAGCATAATACTTCTGCGAGACAACCTGTAAAATCTGTGAGCAAAGTTTCCCAGAGGAATGCAGCTCTTTGCTATAAAACACTGCAACTTTACCTCCAATCATACATTTTTCCCCATCACCGTATTCCCTTAAGGGCTCTGGGCTCTGTACAGCTTCTTTCTTTAGATATCCACCAAGCTGGAAAAGGGAAGCTCACAATACCAAACGAACACAGCAGAGATGAACAAACACAGGGATTGGCTACATCTGTTCTCACACCACACACGCTTCTAATGATTTCATGATCTCGCTTCGCATTACCAAACGACAACTGTAAAACACGGTCCTAACGCTACTCAGATCACAATTTTAAAGGTCTTTTTGAGGGAATGTGATCCTTGACCCTTTTTCCTTTTGGAAGGCACGGATGTCTCTCCTCGCCTCGGTGTGAAGGGGTGCGCTGATGAGGAGCTGGAAGAAGACAACAGGAATTAACAGATATTGTCCTATTAACAGCGTGTAAACCGTACGAGACATTGTATAGACCCTTACTAATACAATATGGTGCCTCATCTACCTGTGCTGAAGAAACTTTTACAATAAAAACCACAAGCTCTAGCCCGATGTGAGGTCTCACAAAAACAGTCAGTTCATATTCAGTCATGGACTTGAAGTTGGTGAAACGCATCGTTAGATGAGCTATTGAGCAGTTTCGTCCCTAAAAGTGAAAATGGTGAAACAGCCTGTGGATTAAATCTATGTAGGGTTTCTTATAAAATTAATGCTTAATCAAGGGAAAGTGAACATAAAAAAATACTGAATACAGAACAACTCTGTTGAGTTTGCTAGTGTTTTCAGGTTAGTCCATAGCGGGTCATCAAATACTACATCCAGCGCTTGCTTTTTAGTCCAAAAACCCAGACGAGGATGATCCTACATGGCAATAAGGAATGCATTTGAGAGCTGGAAGTCGCACACCGCTGCCGTTTGTGAAAGTGTGACAGCACGGTGTCATTTCCTGCAAAATGGGGTGACTCACCCTTGTGCAGTGCATCATGGGATGTTTCAAGAGGAGACGGGATTGTTCTAAACAGTCAGGGATGAGGAAGATACTCCATTTCCATATGAGGCGGATGAGGAAATGAAACACTCTTGACAGTTCAGCGACCCTGTACTTCCCTCTATGTCCACTAGGTGGTGCCGTCCACTTCCTTCTTTATTTGTGGCACACTATCCTCACACTCCTTGTGGCTCCACAAGCAGGGGAGGGAGCAGGTTAGAAAAAAAAGCACCTTTTATTTGGCTTTATTGTACAATAAAAGAAATCAAAAGAGTTAAAAAGTACAATAAAAAGGGAGAAGGGAAAGAGTGTGTATATAAAGACTTCAAGCGCCCAATCTGTGGGGCCACAATTCAGAATGAGACGAGTCTCAACCCGTTCCTGCAGACAAACAGAGCAGAGAGAGAAACAATTACCTAAAAGCAAACTGCCACACAGCCTTTAACCTAACCCATTAGCCACCAACACCAGTTAGCTTAACCCTTTAACATTAGCCCTGAAATCTAAACCCACCCACCCTGTTCAATGCTAGGATGTTTTTTTTTTTTTGAGGAATAAGCAGATTTGTTGACAGACATCTCAGGGGTCTCACCTTCCTCCTCTCCTCCCCATCCTTCCGCGACGCCCGCAAGCTCGTAATGCTTCTTCCTCAGTTCACCCAGTCGCTCTCTCTCTTTCTGCAGCCGCGTCTCCAGCTCCAACACCAGCACCTGTGATACACCAAATGCTCAAAATATGTTCACAGAGACACTGTTTACACTTAAGATGCATTTCATTGACCAGCAGACAAAAGGACAGCAGATTTGCTAACAGATCCTCTGATATACATGGCTTTCAAATACTCCAGTGTCTATGTATCAGTGTTCACACCAAGTAAAGAGTGGTAAAGCGATTAGTGGTGCAGACTAATAGTGGAAGATGATAA
Source organism: Danio tinwini (assembly GCA_903798205.1). NCBI lineage: Eukaryota > Metazoa > Chordata > Actinopteri > Cypriniformes > Danionidae > Danio > Danio tinwini. The sequence continues at coordinate 898,376 of CAIGQZ010000379.1, read as the reverse complement.
AGTTTTGACATCCCTGTAAGAAACACATTTGATCATATTGCTTTTATAGTGCAAACTCTCATGTTGTCACCAAAGCGTCTAAAGACTGTCTACTCTCTATCTTTCTGGATGTGTCGTGGGAGAACACATAATTATGAGTATTTTTAGTTTGCTGACTGTGTTGTACCAAAACAACTGGATTATCATTCAAATCCCAATTACATTCCAACAACTCACCTACTGTATGAGACATAACAAGATTCATACATTTAACAGTACTTGTGCACTGAACTGATTCATATATAAAAATATATATTAAATATATATTAAATAATAATTGGTTGTTTTTGCGTTATTTTGAGCAAATTCTTCCGGTTTGAAACAAATTTTTGAAGATGCATCATGGTGATTAGATAATTGTGTGTAGTCCAGCGTGAAGACTGGATGTCTGTACCTGCGAGTACATCCTGACGTTTCTGAGTGTGCAGCATTAATTTGTGAAAAAGACGTTGTTCAAACCAATCAGCGCGTTCTATTGTGTATGCGTTGCAACTATATTAATATGCATGATAGCTTCGAAGACTGTTTACCTGTTACAGTGTTCAGACGGCAGAGAGACGCCATGTTGTGTTGCCAAACAAGTGGAAGAACAAGAATTTGGAGACATGGGTCGTCAGTGTTGCGTTTATAAATGTGCTGCATTTATTAATGTGCTGCAATGAACGTTTTGTTTTTATTTTTCCGCTATGAGAGCAGCTGGACACTCGACAGAAATGCGTTTGTAAGGAACATTTTTACCCGAGAGCTTTTCGCATCTGAAAATGATGAAATCCAGATTTGCCGCTTGTCTCCTTTTAAAAAAAAGAAACGGTTCCAGTTTGTGTTGATTGTCCTGTCGCTACAGATTTGGTAAGTGTGTGTGAGATCAGTGCCCTTTGTTTGTTCAGATGGCAAAGTCAGTTTGTATCGTCAGCAGTGCTTTTTCAGTTTTTAAAGACTTACCGTAGTCAAAATGATTTTGTTACTAAGTTTACAGAATGTTAATATCACTGCAATATTATAGTACAATAATAATAATATAGAAAGATCCGCTGTAAATGCTGCTCTCCGAATGTAAACACAGCAATCAAACTATTACTGTCGTGTAGGATTTTCGCCGCATTTTGTGACAGGATAGTCTATACACACATGGCTTTCTGACGCTACCTACTGAGTGCATCTAAGTTACAGAGAAATACAGAGAGGGTTTTTTTCTCCCATTCGCCGTGCGGTATCAAACATTCCATTAAAACTCCACTCTCCAGCAGTTCCTTGCATACAATATCTTGTTTGTCACGGGGGATATGCAGGAAATGTTCCTGAATGAAGTGAAAGTGCAAAACTGCAGTTAAAGTCGACAAATTAAGAATTTGTAAAATGATTCAATTACTGATGTCCATGTAAACACAGTCACTGCCTTTCTCCCTTGTGTCTGTGTGTTTGTTTTGCTTCTAAAAAATCAGCGCGTGCCCAAACGGAAAATCCCATTTATGCTAAATCTTCCCTCTTTCCCTCACCCGACACTCCCACCTAAACAGAGCTGGACACACTCACTTTCCTGAGTTTTTCCAAAATAGAGGTGTGAAAACACCCTGCTAAGACAGAGGGGTTTCGTGGCCCTTTAATGACATATTTGCACAACATGAAAAACAAGTCATCACACTCACCTGTGCATCCATCTCCTGCCTCTTAATCTGAGTGAGCGTCATTGCAGAAAAATCCATCGTTTCTAAAAACAAGAAAAATCTGCATTAAGTAAATCGATTTTGTCTTTCTCATGCCTAACAGCTTTTTTCTGAACAGTTTTCTTGTATCCATGTAGAATTTGTTCAGTCAATTTGATCTATTGACTAAGAATATAAAAAGTACCCAAATTTAAGAAGTTTTGTTGTGACATGAATTAGGCTACTGGCTAAAAAGTCCTTTTGAGAAGCATAATATAAATGACAGAGAGAAGCAGTCACTTTTTTGAAGTCACTATTCATTATATTAGAGGTTAACTATAACTAATAAATAAAATTGCTATTTAAATCCAAATTTAATAAAACTAAAATAAAAATAATATACACCAAAGTTTACATTTTCATAACATTAAACATACGTTAAATAAGATATTACCAACATGTTCAGTAAAATATAGATGTATGTGCGTGCTAAAAAAAATTTTTAATTATCTTAAATATTATCTTAATATTTAATCAACTTTTTCTAGCAAAATACAGAAAGACCTGCCTGAGGTAAATGTAATACTATGCAACATTGTATTAGAAGCCTATTATTATTTGCCTCTACATCCTTATAAGCAGATCTGGTGCAACCTACATTTTACAAATCACTACAGGGGGGAAAAAAAAAAGAGTCCCTAACCTTTTTTTGCAAGCTGTTTTATTATTGTGTATTTTTGTTAAATCTTTATTAGGTTTGTTTAAGTTATATATGTAGTACTAAGTCACGTTTCTAACCATTTGTGCTGCCTGTACTGCAATTTGTCAGTTTGTTTTTCAAACAGTATTTGAATTTAATCAACTTTAATTGTAAGATTATTCTTTGTTTCTTATCTAAAGGAACCAAACTACAGGTGCACTTTGTCGCAATAAATTCTAGTGAAGTTTCATTGACATCAAAATAATCAACAGAGATTAAAATATTGATTTTGAGGTTTAAGAAATATATATATATATATATATATTATAATTTAGTAGATATTAATATTTGATTATATGATATTTTCATTTAATATACGCTGTAAAAAATACTGGGTTCCACACAATCGTGGAATTTGTGTTGGGACAACATGAAGGAATTAAGTTAACTTGTTTTTTTTTACAAATTTAGGTGAATTGAGCATAAAACAATTAAGTTGTCCAAAACAAACTCAAGAATTTTGTTGTTTTAGCTTAATTGAAATAAGTAGTTTGAATTAGGGCTGTTTCGCAATAGTCGCATCTCAATATATGCAATGTTGCGTCTGAATCACAGTTGACCAGTGGCTACCAAATTACATTTAACTGTATTTATACGGAATTTATACGATTTATGCAAAAAAAAAAAAAAAAAAAAAAGTTTCTCTAACTTTTTTTTCTCTAACGCTTTTTTTTCAAAGCGAAAAATTTGATTATTTTACTTCCCCCACTGGCAGATCATTTTACTTGTTTTAATGATTTTTTTTGCCTTATTTCTTTTGAAGTTAAAACCTTACCAATATTTTTACTTGATCTAAGAATTTTTAGATATTTGGACTAAAAAGAAGACGAAGTAGTAGTAAGAAAAGTATTTTTTGCATTGTGATTATTTAATTTCTGTACCTAAATACTGTTAGAGTCCCCAAAAAATGTCAAATAATGCTAATTATCTTGTAAAACTGTATTAATATTGCAATATTAATCGCAGAAAAAAAACATTTTCACAATATCCGATTTTTCCAATATCATGCAGCCCTAGTTCAAAATAAACAGCAAACATAATTTTATTGAGTGTACATTACATTTGAATTAATTCTCGTGTTGCAACAGCAAATTCTTCAGCAATTCTGCAGCCATTACTCCTGTCTTCAGTGTCCCAAGATCTTATAGAAATGTTTTGTTTTGTTCAATTTAATTTTTCTAGCTAACACATTTGAACTGTAAATACTGCATACATTAGTTTGCAATCGAATAAGCAAACAAAAAATATGTGCAAGGAGACAAGGAGTTGCATGCTACACATTAGGAAATACATTAGATCATTTGTGTAATCCATGCAAACTGACTATTTGCATACCGTCCATTGATTAGTTTGCCATTTTGAACATCAAGATCAATGAATCTAAATATTTACTAGCTGCATCTAAAACATCAACAAATCTGCAACTAGTTTGCATATGAAAGGACACACACAATGTCACTGAATCTATGTGACTGGTCAATGTTGTTTAAATCAGAGAAGAGCCAGTGTGGAGGAGGAGAGCCTGACTGTGCGCAGCTCTTTCCTGCATCTCTGGAGAGCACCATAAACCAGTTTTCTTGGCTATAGTTAAATATGAAATAGGGCAATGTGACTGCGGAGGTCATTGAGAAGCAAAACGAGGCTGCTTTCACTTTTACTATATTCATTTAGCCCTTATTTATTATTATCTTCAGGATATTATTATGTTGCGAGCCAGAATCAAACCTAAATTTCCCACATGAGCAGCATAACTCAATGTGTCTGGGAATGAGGATGGATGTGCTCACCTGTATCTTCAATCTGAGACTTTCCGGACTTGGTTGATGCAACGACCCCCGCGGTGGCCTGGGTGACCCCTTTAGAGGCCTGCTGGAGACGAGAAAGGTTTGAACTGCCCTTTTCCGCTTTAACCTGAAGAAATAAAATGGATAATTTATCATTATTAGCATCATGTGGTGTCATTACTTTGCTTTAATGTTAATTAAATCTGCTCTGTACCTTAGATGCTGCCACCAGTTGAGCCGTGCTGGCGGCAATTTCATGCGAACACACCATTAGCTCTTCAAACTTGCCCTTTCCTTGCACCACCTGATCAGCGGCATCACTGCAGGAAAACAAAACGTCATTATGGTCATAGTTCATAGATCAGCCGGTGTAGGATTTAAACCCCTATTATTTCCACAATGCAGAAAATGAGAACAGAATCCTAAAAACAAGTCATTAAAGATGCAGTCATCTATGTGTCTGCTAAAACAACTTGCCGGGCAGGTGAGCAACTGACTCAGGCTCTACAACATATTTCAAGTTAGCTTGAGCTGTCTTATTTAACATTGAATGTCAAGAAAGGTGCTGATTAAAAATAAAGTTATTGAAGAAGTGAATGAAATTAAGTATCTTGGCATAACTCTAGACATAAATTTTAAATTTGATAGTCATGTTAAAAATATGTGTAAGAAGGTCAAGCCAAGTCTAAACTGTTTTCGTTTCATTAGAAGATTTTTAACATATCAAACTGCAAACTTATACATGCACACAATGATATTTTCTCACATGTCATATTGCAATACCTCATGGTTGACTCAATATATAAGCAAGCAATTAAAATTATGGACTTAAAGCCTATGCGAGGGCATCATTGTGAAGTTTTATGTAAACGTAACCCTTTTAGTTTTGATAGCTTTATTAAGTCATTTAATAGTTTTATTAAGTTTTTAAATGTTTAAATAGTCATGTTCCAATGCTGTTATCAGATCTAATCACTAGGCATCAAACCTCTCACAGCGTCACACGAGCAACTGTTAATGGTGACTGTCTTGTACCAAAGTGTAAGACCTCTTTTGGCCAATCTGTTTTTTCTGTTAAGTTAACCAAATTGAGGAATTATTTACCTGCAAGTCTAAAATTAGAAAGTAATATAAATGTTTTAGTTGTGTTCTTAAAAAGTGGCTAAAAACAAAACAGCATTGTTTGCACAAATAGTCTACTATTAATTTGTTGATCATGCCGCCTTTGTTTTGCCTTAAAACAATTTTATGTAAAGAATTATAATGTTGTGTGTGTATATATATATATATATATATATATATATATATATATATATATATATATTTTATTTTTTATTTATTTATTTATTTATTTATTTTTTTGTCGAGCCTCCTGTGGACAGGTGTTGAGAATTAGCAAGTTTGCTAAAACACTTAAACAAATGCATTTGGTTGTCTGGTGTAATTGTAATGTCCATGTCAAATAAATAAATAAAAACATTTAAAAAAAAAATAGTAAAATATTTTAGATGAATATATAAAATGTGGTATGGTAAAATAATAATTTTTTTTTTTAAAAGCAAGTTTTAAATGATTATGTATTCCATTAAGTAATAATATTTGTAATAATATTTCCATTAACAACTGAGATTTTTAACCTCAACGAGACTAGGCCTGTCACAATTATGAATTTTATGATGACAATTATTTGTGAAACAATTAATTATGGTTTACATTTCAATCTTTAATTTTTGTATTTTATTCACTTTTTGTTTTATACTTTGATACTTAATTAGACATGACTTTTTTTATGCAATCTAAAAAATATTTAATATTTATTTTGTTCAGCTTTAATCTTTGTCTTTATACATTCAACATTCATCAAGAAAACATAAAGCTTGACATTTATTTAACAGAAGTTTTTGTTTCTCTTCTTTTATGGTCTCTGCAGAACTAAAATAATGCCATTATAATGCCATTAACTGTGAAAAATTTGAGAAAGAATCTTGAGACAAATAATTTGAACAAACACATTGTTTTTTCATATCCTAAAAATTAGTCTAGCAAAAAAAAACATGCACACTGAATCCAATGCATAATAATGAATGCATTGGGGTAAAAAATAAAAATAAAAACATTTTGCAAAATCAATTCAAGCATTGATGCTTTTGTTCTCCTCTCTTAATTGACAAAAGGTGAAGTCAAATTAATTTTTTTACATTTGCCACTGAGTGTGCAAATAACTTTATTCGATTTATTCATTACTAGCTTTTATGTGCTTAATCTCCAAAATGAAATGTACTCTGCACAATTATCATTGTCATCTCATATAACTGTGATTATATCAAATATCTACAATCAAATGTTGTTTTTTGTTAAATTGTTACAGATTTGCATATCGTAACATTTCTCAAAAATGATAATTTTCTGTTTGTTTATTGCAGGTATTCTCAACCTGTGGGCCTCAGCGATCCTGCAGGTGAGCTGCAAAATTAAAAATGAACTCTTACTATAATTATTGGATTTCATTATTAGTATTCTATATTAAAATGATCAAAGTAATGCATTTTCTCCTGTTCTCCGATTGATTACTTCAAACTCGGCGCAAAAACAGCCTCAGGATTGCATCTGCAACTAGTTCATGTAAGTTCATTCACAAACCGCATGAAGTGAAAGGGAAAGTCTCTCTTTGTGTATTCTTGAGTGAACTATTTAACATACCTGCATAGTTGTCCAAATTAATGTCCTGTGAGTGTTTTATAACAGATGCATGTTCATACAAGAGGATCTAGCAAGGCTCAATGGTGTTTCTGCCATAGAATGTAAAATAAACTTGCATATGAGCTTCAGGCGCACTCTGGCGGAGCAGTTTACTGTTCCTGTCAGCGATCTCCCAATAATATACAGCTGAAAACTCAGTCATGGATGAAAGTAAAGAGTGGGGGGGGGGTGTCGCGGATGAAAGTGAAAACCGGGAGGGGCGGGGCATTTGGGCCCCAAATAATATCTCTGGGGGCCCTTAGAATCGTCCTAACTTCCGCCCCTAGAGGCGCCCTTGGGTGCGCCTTCTAAATTTGATTGGAGAAAGAAGTGGGCCCTGAAGTAAAAAATGTTGAGAACCCCTGGTTTATCAGCAAATACAAATACTGTATCAGCACCTTATGGCTATTTCATGGCAAAGCAATATACATTCCTCGATTTCTGAAATACTCACACCAACATGGTTGCACCCCAGCCCACAGCTTTAGAGGCAGAAATGAGACCCTCGGTCCATCGGGAATTTTTGGCGTAAAACTCCTTCATAGATGCAGCTCCCTGTAAACGCAAGAAACTTCAGAAACATGTTTTAAACTCAACACCAGCATGTATTTTTCTCAAAGTGTTCCGTTCCCTCACCCTGCCGCTCTCCACGATGTCCCTTTGCAGGTCTTTGGAGGACAGAACTAACACTCTGATGGCCTGCATAAGATCTGTACAGGACGCCAAAATCCTGCAGGGGGCGACAGAAAGCAACAAGTAAAGCCTGTTTAGCATGCATCAGGGTGGGTCGGCTAATGCGTCTAGGGTGAATGTAAACATGCAGCACTATCCAAGTGAAAAAAAGCGACATTTTGATCACTGAATGCACAAATCCACTGAGAATTAACACTGTATTAGTATTCATAACACACATGTAACTCGGTCAGTCTGACCTTTCATTGACTTCCATTTTGATTCCAGTGTCAACCGCCCTGGACTTATTGAGCATTTCCTATGAGAGAGCAAAGGGGAAAAGCATTAGATGAGTGATCCGGAGCGCTTCATGTTTTATTAAGCGTCAGTCTGTATGGGAGCCGTCTGATTACCTCAATCCTGGCGGCGGCGGACTCTACAGCTGCAGATGTGGCTGCCATCTCCTGCTCCACCAGATCTCCCAGCTCCCCTTGCTGCAGCTCCAGACCCCGAGGACGCAACTTCTGCTCACACAAAACACAACAGAATGTAAGAAAGAAAAAGAGCCTGTGTTTGAAATGATTAGCATGATTTGTTGATCATGTATTTTATAAGCTAAAATTAGCAGCATATAGCCAGAGCAAACTGTAATGCAATATGCTTGTTCCCACATTTGGAGTTAGTCATTTTAGCATTTCTTTTGTGTTTTTTATTCACTGGAGCACAATAATAATTAATTACTTACTAATTTAAATGAAAATAATTATTACATTTAAAATCAAAGATTTTAACATTTAAATATGCAAATGATATACATAAAAAATTCGATATTACAGGTATTAAGTTTGCCCCAAAGCATATGACTTCACAGGAGTTTGTTTTTAATTTTTTAGTTCAAGTAAATCATGATGAGTAATATTATATACAGACCGTACTGTTTCACAATATAAAATCAGTTACAAGTAGAAATAGTGTTGATATCATTATCAATATATATATATATATATATATATATATCTTTATCGTTATTATAGTTAATCTGAAATCAAATCAAATGAAAATGTCAGATGTAAAACTAAAGCAAAAATTATTTTCACAAAAATTAGATGTCACCTTTGCACCTGAGTGAACAATTAAACAATAAAAACTATTAAAAATAATTCATTAACAAGCATTTAATTGAAAAATAAATGTGAAACTTAGAAAATGTAAAAGGAAATGTAAAAAAATTATTCCTTGGCACCTAAATGAAATAAAATAAGTAAAAAATAAATAAATAAATAAAATGACAATTTAACAAAAATAATAAAATAGTACAAACCAACAGTACATTGAATGAAAGAAGGTCCTTTAAAGGTGGCTCATTGGATTCAGAGACTTATAGAAAGACTTATATAATAGAAAAAATGACTGCATGCCTACAAATGAAGACATGCAGAAAAGTATTACAAGATTTTTATTTTTAATTTAGAGTTTAATTAACCTATTATTAATGTAATTTGATGCAACTACAATGTAACAATGTATATTGATGTACAAATGTATCCCCTGAAAAGAAATTATGATGGCAGTAACTATATATATATATATATATATATATTTATTTATTTATTTATTTATTTATTTATTTATTTATTTATTTAT
>CAIGQZ010000379.1:846054-889085 GCA_903798205.1 Danio tinwini | reverse complement strand
TATTTATTTATTTATTTATTTATTTATTTATTTATTTATTTATTTATTTTCATTTATTTTATATATTTATTATTATTATTGTTTTTATTATTATATTATTATTTACTATTCCCTCATCTGTAGAGGGCTAATTTGTTGGGGGATGGGTCATGCAAAAAAATTAAAAATCATAAATAAAATGTTACAAAAAAAATAAGTAGTGAAAACCCAAAGTATACAAATAAAAAGCCATTCAAATATAAAATACAATCAAATAATATTTAAAGAAGAAAAAAAAAAACACTGGACAGTATACAGTATATACTGTAAAATATGAAGTAAACAATACAGTAATACTTCATACCGGTTTGGGCACATTATCAATCATTCAGTAAAAGTGTTAGTGTTAAAATGGTTCTTTCTGCCAGTTACATTCTACCATTTCTCTTTTTAATCCTTTGAAGATTTATTTTCATCACTTTGTGCCTTTATTTAGACTGAGCAGAACAGACTGACAAAAAGTGAAAGAAAAAAAGTGGGTCTGAAATAGGGAAAGACATTTAAATGCCCAAAACATAGAGCCCTGCCAACTTGGCTGTTCAATCCACTGTTTTTCTAAAACTAAAATCCAGACTGACTCTCACCTCGCCCAAGGCCTTGACAGAATCCAGTGCCGCCCTCAGCCGGCTACAGTCTGCAGTCCCCATAGACTCCTGCTCCTTAAGCTGGCAGAGCAGCGCCAGGGCCTCCGCGCCACACGCCTTCACGCTGTCTGCCAATGCTGCTCATAGACACAAAGCAGAAAACAGTCAGACTAGCCATCTGTCACCTGCAGACACTCCACATACGCTCCGACAGACACACATTTGCTGCAATAATTGACATGATCGCATTGTGTACATGGGCACAGCACATTAGCCGCTTTGAGTTATGCCATGCTCTTTAAAAGCAACTCGAAACCAAACCCCAAGACCCCCGGTGGCCAGTTATTAACAGAACCACAATGACTCGAATGACCCTTGTGATGTATGGAGAGCGACTCAAACAGAAAGTCAGTTTCTTGGACGTCTCCACTTGATAATACAGTGAGGTTTTAAAATGCTTAGCATTTTAAATATAGCTCAATTATGCTACTTATATGAAAAGGGTAGCCGACATAGCTCAAATGTGCTGGAAGTAAAAAAAAAAACACATGCAAGTAGAAAAACACTAACAAACTGAGAAAACGCTATCATTTGCATAACAGATGCACACACAATTTCTCGCAACACATGCAAATACAGAAACATGCTGCAAATAGCACAGACCACAATGGTAATGTGTTGAGGAGACCCTAAAAAGTGACAAACTCAGCTGTTTTGTAATTATAGTTATCTTGAGATCTGAGAGGCGAGTTAATTGGTTAGATTATTAAAGCAAAACGTATACAAATACCAACATATATACGATCAGTACATTACATTTTGACGTGGTTTGCACTATTTGCAGTGCATTTCTCTATTTAAGTGTGTTATGCATGCACATAAATCGTCAAATTCAGGTTTTCTCAGTTTGTAAGTGATTTTCTATTTGTTTTGGCATTTGAGCGCTCTCGGCCACCGTATGGTAGTTCTGATTCTGGTGGCTGATTAGTTAATAATGTATTCCAATTTTTTTACACTGCTCAAGAATTACATTATCATGCTATACCATAAATAAATACAGAACATAGGCCAGTGTTTTGTTAGGCTGCACAGGGCTTTACATGGTGTTTATGACCACAAATCAACAATGTTACCAAAAAAGCATGCTTTGGCTGTAAGAGTAAGTCAGTCTTGTTCAGCTTCCCCCAAAAAAGAGCGTTACGTAAACAGTGGATGAAGTTTTTCTGAGATGTTGTGTGATTATGCATAGTTTGTAAAACACTGATCACTGAACAGTTTAACGCTGGATTCACAGATCGATTGTAACTTAAAGATGAAGCAGTGATAAAAAAGTGATAAAAGATGCTGGTCAAGAGTTGGAAACCCAGGGAGCAAGAAAAACTGCCTCATACATTGTGTTTTGTTGGCAATCTGCAAACAAGTCCATATAAAGTAAACACCTAGAGCTGTGGCAAAAAAAAAATCATTAAAAAAAAATCAATTCTGAGATTTTCAAAATGCATTGTTATTCTCTCTTGAATTGATTCTGAGCTTAGTATTAAACAGCAGATAGCACTGTATGCTTTACAAACAACCATACTCAGCTTGCATCTAATTCCTTAAAAATACCACTTAAACCTTTCCTAACTTAATAAATAGTTATTTTTGGTTCAAGTGAATTACAAGTGTGTTCAAAGTTAGCTGTTAATGTTAAACACCTGACATAAAAGCCAACTTACATGACTCTGAGAGCTTTTCGTGAGAGTTTTTCGTGAGCTTTTCTGTGTGTGATTAATATTATAATAAAAAAAACTAAAAACTAGCCTAGAAACTAAAAACAAACTAAAAAGTACAGGTCCAAATTAAGAGAAAAAAAGCAATGCATTTAGAAATCTCTAAATTGATTTATATTTTTTTCATTTCGGACAGATTTTAGACAGGAAAGCATTGAAAGCAGAGAGAGGAAAAGGATAGGCAAAGGACCTCGAGCCGGGAATCGAACTTGGGTCGCAGTGAGCACTTATATATGCTATATATATGTCGGCACACAGTACCACTGGGCTATTGGCGCCAACCCAAAATAGATTTCTCAAACAAATTTTCACCAGAGCTTTATAAACAACAAAAACGTATAGTGAACCAAATGTTACTCAGGCATAATCCCACAATGTGTGTGTTTAAACGCATTTGTTTAGCTTACCACCAATCGTTTACTACTTCAGTTGGCATTGCACTGGACTACCCACATATACATGCTTTAAAATTAAAAAATATATGAAGACATCATAAAAGAAGACTTAGGCATTAACCACTAAGCAAATGATTACAATAAATCCCACATAGGCACAAGATGTTGTTGTTTATGCAGATGCTGCTTAATGAAAGACTCTTCAAAAGATATGAATGAAGCAGTTCTACTTTATAGGTACTCAAGATCAACATGAGCTAGGCAGAAACAGAGCTTTATGTCCTTTTGATCTAGTATTTGCATATATATGCATTCGTTTTGCATTGTAGTTGGGATTACATGATGTAAATCTGAATAGGAAGGTGTTGGGATGATAGATGTGTCATGCTCACAGTCAGCTTGGTCCACAGGCACCATGTGGGAGGTGGCGCTGCCCTGCACGATGACATCGCCCACTAGGTGAGCGAACTGAGTCACTGCCCGCACCAGTCCAGACACATCTGTTACACGCAGACAGGAAAATCAGTGTTACAACAGGATCATATGAGTGTCTCTTATCTCAATAGAGCACTTAAGTGTCAACAAAAGTGATGAAACACAAAAAGTCTGAATGCCTTCATGGTGCTCCAGGCATCTTTGGTAAAGGATTTAGTTAAATATTTTTGAACTTGTGCTAAGTGGAAAACAGAAATAGGGAGTAAGAAAGGTTTTCAGTAGCTTGACGATGGCATGGCTGTTTTCAAAACTGTAGATTCTTCAATTTTTCAGATGTGTTAACTATTTTTCCCAACAGTCAGTGGTGTAACATTACAAAAATAACACATTATGGTTGTGACACTATATGTATTGCACAGCCTTACTTGCATAAAAGCTCAGACAACAGCCAGACTGTTTGTCTCAGGATCACTTATTGATTCAGAAAGTTTGTTTAATGATACACTTTGTTCAGACTGTGTTAAATAATAATAAAAAAAATGCTAAGACCTAAAATACTCTGTTCAGCAGTCTACAGGTTTCTTCTTTTTGACAAAAATTGTCTGTCAATATGTTTGTTTCGGTATTGTCATTTTACTGAAAAAGCCATTAAGCTATTATTAAATGCTACCACCTTAAATTACATTACGTTTTGTGCCATATTATTTATATTTACATTATTAGTAGTTAATTAAATTATAATTAGTTTAGTTTAAAGCTTTATTAATCGGCTGGAGGCAATTCATTCTGACATGGAGGTGGCTTCACATATAACAAGGACACCCTTAACACAATAAACACCAACAATTCACATTAAGTACACAAAAAAAAAAATTTAAATAAACTAATTAATAATAATAATAATAATAATAATAATAATAATGAAAAATATTTTTTGAACACAGAGGGAACTGTGTTTACAGGCGCAAACTTGCTTAATCTGCACATCAGTGGCGAGCAAGAGCTGGAGCAGCAGACTAAAATGACAGCAGTGAAGTGCACCAGACAAAACAAACTGTGTGCCAAAATACGTTTACTTACACTAACAGAACAATGAATATTATGCATCATAGTGGAAAACTTCTGTCACAGATGCTGATACGCAAAAAGCTTTTATTAGGTCAAACCACACCAGTCATCTCAGTACCCAGTAAAAGAGTTTTTTCATTGTAAATGTGCAAAGATCTTAGCTTATACCAGAAAACATAGATATGCTGATATTTCTTTTAAAAAAATGTCAAATCCCAGCACAGTTTTTATTTGTTTGTATTAAAAGAGCCTTCTTTAATTTGTATTGTTCATTTTTGATTTGAAATTCTTTTTAAATTTGTAATGTAACTGCAGTCAAAGTTTTAGTTTGTTTATATTAAAGAGTCTTATTTAGTTTGTATTATTTACTTTTTTATTTGGATTTTGTTTTGAAAATTCCAATTTAGTTACTGCAGAAAAATTGAGCAATTGCAGCAATTGAGAAAAAAGGAAAGGGCTCTAGTTCATCTTAAATTGGTCTCAAATAATTTTGTTTAAAAAATTGTGACTAAATTGTGAGGTAGTGCTGTCACCTCACAGCAAAAACGTCGCTGGGCTGGGTCAGTTGGCGTTTCTGTGTGGATTTATAACAGTTTGTGGAACATCTTATTGTCCTTAGACAACGCCCAAGGGGCATCCACTCAAAATATTTGCTTAAGGGGTGTGTGCTGTTTCCACTTTCATTCAAGAACATTACATGCATGCCGCCTGAGACAAACGAGATATTGGATGCACGTATAAACTGCTGGAAGAGTGTTGTTTTAAATAGAATTTGATACCGCACGCCGGATGGGAGCAAAAAAAAATAACTTTGCATTTCGCGGTGTGTGTGTCTGTGGTCCTTTACTGACTTGATAGGTGCAGAGAATAGGGTCAAACTGCCATGCGTTTATGGAATATCCTGTCGCAAAATGTGGCGAAAATCCTACACGACAGAAATAGTTTGATTGCAGTGTTTACATATCTGTACTACAATTCAATAATGTCTTAATTCGATTTTTGTTTAGTTGGATTATGACCTTAATCGGATTAAATTAATCAAAACTCCCTGTTTACATGGAAGACTCTTAATCAGAGTATTGTCTTAATCGCATTAAAATCGGATTATCGTGTCCACGTAAACGTACTCACTGAGAAAAACCAACAAATAAAGGAAAGGACAAAACACTTTCAATAAATGAATTATAAAAGATCTTAAGAAAAACTCTCTACATTAAGAGTTGTATAATTCTTTCTACAATTCAAATGTTTATGTATTAAAAAAAAAAATCTTTTAATCAGCAAAGTTGAGTTGATAAAAAGTGAATGTAAAAACATTTATGCCATCCAAGATTTGTACTTAAAATAAGCGCTGTTCTTTTTCATTTTATGCTGAACTTTACGTTTTTCTTTTTGACAAAAATTGTGTCAACATGTTTGTTTTGGCAAAGTGTCCTTTTACCTTAAAAAAAAAAAGCTATTAAGCTATTATTAAATGTTACTCCCTTAGATTAGACGATTAGATTCTATAATCCAATCATTAAACAATTGAGAATGCATTTATTTGATAAAAGTGAAAGTAAAAACATTTATGCCATCTAAGATTTGTCCTTAAGTGCTCTTCTTTTGAATTTTACTGAATGCAGATCTAAGATTCTGCTACAAAAATATATCACACTTTCCATAGAATTATTAAAGAGATAGTTCATAAAAAAATTGCTCATAATTTACACTCTCCACACTTTCTTTCTTCTGTTGAACACAAAGGTGGATATTCTGAAGAATGTTAGAAAAAAACAGCCATTTCCATGATATGTTTTTCTTTTTACTATGGATGTCGATGGCTCCCTTTCCCACAACATTCTTTAGAATACATTGTGTTCAAAAGAAGATGAAAATGTGCACCCAAGAAAAACCCACTTCAGTATGAGTAAATGAAGAAAACATTTTGGGTGAACGATCCCTTTAAGCCAGGGGTGCCCACACTCAGTCCTGGAGGGCTGGTGTCCTGCAGATTTTAGCTCCAACTTGCCTCACACCTGCACGGATGTTTCTAGAAAGTCTAGTAAGAGCTTGATTAGCTAGCCCAGGTGTGTTTGATTGGGATTGAAACTAAACTTTGCAGGACACAGGCCCTCCAGGACTGAGTTTGGGCACCCCTGCTTTAAGCAGTACAACTGTCAATAACTAAAATATATTTGTGTCCTTCTGCAGCTTCAACATAGTTATTTACTTTACAACACTTCTAATTACCTAGTTACTTTACAGTTCTTTGACTACTTTAAATGATTTGCAACTTGTTTAATCTTGGCAGGCTCCAGTTTCAGCGTAACTTTCCCAGCACTGCTGAAGTGAACGCTGCATTAATGACTGTTAGCTGAGAAGGGAAATGAGAGTGTGTGTTCATGTAATTCACCTGTGTTATCTGATACAAAGCCATCTCTGGACGACCGCAGTCTCTCCACGCAGTCCAGAGCCACCTGGCACCTGGACACCAGGTAATCTACACACACAAGAGGCTCTTTTAATATTTATTACTCTCTTAGGGCAGTTCCTACGGTACGGTGTAAGTGTGGTGCATCTGAGCAGGTTTCTGACCTGCTGAACTGGTGCAGCTGATGTGTGCGGGGTCCTCCAGCTGATTCAGGCTGTCCTGAATGATCTTTCCCGCCTCCTCCAGAGCTGCCCGCAGAGACACCCAGCGCAGAGAGACCAACTCGCTCTCCAGAGCCTGCTCACGACTTTCCTGCAGACACAAACACAATGAAGACTTTGTGTGAGCTTTGAGGTGAACAGTCCACATGCTAATAAAGCAAACTTTTAGCTAGATATGCGCCAACTGACTGGCCAGAAATTAAAATCAGATGTTTTTTGTTGCTGTTTCAATACAGCCAATCTCTGTTCTGTACTTGCATTAAAGGAAGACTCCACGTTATTGGTAATAGGCTTTTTGTTCAAGTCCCCTAGAGTTAAACAGCTGAGTTTTACCATTTTCAGCCAAGGTACGGCAGCAAAGTTCCTTTATTATTACGCCGAATTGAGAGCATAGTTCCTAGCCATATTGACCTTCAAAAATAGTAACTTTTCATCAGTCTTAGTACACAGAAAAGTCAATCTTTAAGTAGGAAAATTATAAAAATCTGTTTTTGGAATATTTTTTAAGCGAGATGCTAATGGTCTAATCTGAATTAATGATCTATGCTAAGCTAAGCTAAAAGTGCTCCTGCCAGACTTGGAGATAGGCTAAATGGATTAAAAAATGGTCAAACTCAACTGTTTAACTGATGGAAAGTTATAAAATGGGCTTATATACAGGGTGCAAATTACACATTGACGATCTGGGGGGGGGGGGGGGGTCAACTTTTTCGGTAATGTTAGTCTTTCATGCTTTAGTGAATGAAATGTACTGCATGTATTTATTTAAATGACATCCAATTTATTAATAAAGCATATTTAAGTTTTTGATATTTTATGGGATATTTTGTGTATTCTCAACTACAGTAACCGATTAGCTACTTCTGAGGATATTCTAAGACAAACTATGCATCTAATTTGACATTACTTTTAGGCTATATTTAGAAACAAACAGCTATTTTATGAGAAAACAGTCTTGAACAGTTATGTTGTCTATTGGTGCTCTATACCTGCCCTTCAGACTGTTGAATGAGTTTCTCGCATAGACTGATTGACGCGATTATGCATTCACAGAGGTATGAACCATTATAGGGGTGGTCAAATGGATATTTATATTATTAATTAGATTTTTTTTATTAATTTTAATTATCAACATTATTATTTAAATACAAAGCAGAGCAAAGCTGACCCCCTATACATATTGTTTTGATGTCCTTCAGAGGGGGATCAAGAATTAATTAGGGAGTCAATCACCACCCAAACCCCCCTGTAATTCGCAGTTCTTTTAAAACTGTATAGCAAAGATTTTGTTTATTATTTTACAGAATTATACAGAATCCATATACATATGTATATCTCACTGATATACATATATTATACAGAATTTTTTTGTATGTAAATAGTGAAAAAATATTGTACTGGCAGTACAGACACTACACACGAATGCCCAAACATCAACAAAAAAACATCAGATTTTAAGCATTAACAAATACCTAACTTTGTTCATTTCATATTTTCACAATTCTATGATGTTTTCAACAATAAATAAAAAATTAAATGTACAAATAAGACTTTTGTGACTTGGCAGTTTTCATCAATTATCATATATAGGTGATCACTTGGAGTTTTATGTTTTAAAAAGCTGCAAATAAATTAATATTTGTGTTCATTTGATGTTCATCTGTAAAAACCTCCATCTAAAGCTTAAGTAAATATTTATACTTAATGTACTATACATAAGCTACATTCAATATATTTGTAAATCTGCTGGTTTGATCTTATTTGTGAATTTTGGTTGTTTTTGGAAAACCCCCCTGGCTGATGCTCACTGTAAACATGTATACTTAATTTGCTATACATGGGCTTCATTCAACATATTTGTGTATCTGCTGGTTTGATCGCATTTGTGGATTAAGGTTGTTTTTGGAAAGCCCCCTTGGCAAATGCTCACTTCCTGATGCTAGAAATACTGGCAGACAAAAGCTTAAATAGAAAATAGCAGATAATTTTATGGCATTTTTAGCCTGTGTACTGCTTTTGTCTTGTACAAATATTATGTAATGTTTCTTTAAAGTCAAATCATTATGTTTTACTTCATATATATTGTACTTCATATATATTTACTTTATATGTATATTTTGAAATGATACAATATATTTTTAAAGATTTAAAAAACAAATGAAAAGAAAAAAAATCAAAACAGTATGGAATGGTCTAGTTCGCTTGTTAAAAAAAAAAATAAATAAATAAATATATATATATATAATTATTATTATTATTAGCCCCACTGTTTATTTTTTTCTCAATTTCTGTTTAATGGAGAGAAGATTTTTTTCAACACATTTCTAAACATAATAGTTTTAATAAGTAATTTCTAATAACTGATTTATTTTATCTTTGCCATAATGACAGTAAATAATATTTTACTAGATGTTTTTCAAGACACTTCTATACAGCTTAAAGTGACATTTAAAAGCTTAACTAGGTTAATTAGGTTAACTATGCAGGTTAAGGTAATTAAGCAAGTTACTGTATAGTGACGGTTTGTTCTGTAGACGATAAAAAAATAGCTTAAAGGGGCTAATAATTTTGACCTTAAAATAGATTTAAAAAAATTCAAAACTGCTTTTATTCCATCCAAAATAAGACAAATAAGACTTCCTTCAAAAGAAAAAATATTATCAGACATACTGTGAAAATGTCCTTGCTCTGCTAAACATCATTTGGGAAATATTTAAAAAAGAAAAAAAAATTCAAGGGGGGCTAATAATTCTGACTTCAACTGTATATATCCACACATTTTTTTTCAGGACTGGGTCCATCATTACTTTTAGCCAATATAAAGGCTTTTTCTTGTGGTAAAAGGCTGAATAATGCATACAACACTACTAGTCAAATAACACTGACAGCAAATGTATAACATCCCACCTTCTCATTGAGCTGGTTTTGCAGAGCCTCAGCAGCTTTCACACCGCTCTCCCTCTCATTAGTCAGACTGCTTTGCAAACGCTCTAACTCCGCCCCCAAACCAGACAGCTCCACCTCTTTTAGAGAAACAGTCTCCACAAGCCCCGCCTTCTCAGCCACTAGAGCAGAAAGCTGAGTGCCGAGCTGCTCATTTGACTATATGAACAGAGAATTACATTGAGTTAGCATAGTCTCCCACTATCTGAAGTACCTGAAAAATCTGAAGACCTAAAGTGACTTTACAAAGAGAACAGGAAACGGCGTTCATTTTTAATTTGTTAGCCATCGAAAGCCATCACTAATTGAGAAGGCTGAAATGGGGAAAAAAAATTTAAAGCCTAAAAATGAATTAAATAACTACCAGAATTGTGCCTCAAAACAAACCAAGCTAATTGTAAAATAATAAAAACAAATAAATCAAGTTATAAAAGTAGAAACAATTTAATTTAAATTCTTTAAAATACAAAAATACAAAAAAATCTAAAGAGCTAATATAAATATGAATAATACAATAATACTGAAATAAGACAGACAAGAGAGAGAAAGAATGAGGGTTAGAAATTGAGAAAATAAACTGAGAGATTAATCACAGAAGAAACAAAGTATTATTTCCTAAATTTCTAACTATGTTTATTATTTATCCAGACCTCCAGAGGTCTCCAGACCTAAATCCAAAAGAAAATCTTTGGAGAGAGGTGAAACTTTGTGTTGCTCAGCGACAGCCCGGAAACCTGACAGATCTAGAGAAGATCTGTATGGAGGAGTAGGCCAAAATCCCTCCTGCAGTGTGTGCAAACCTGGTGAAGAACTACAGGAACCATACATCTGTAATTGTTAACAAAGGTTTCTGCACCAAATATTAAACACTTTTGACTCAAGTGATCAAATACTCATTTGACACAGTAATTTACAAATAAGTTGTAAAAAAAAAATAAAAAATCATACAATGTGATTTCTGGATTTTTATTTTTAGATTCTGTCTCTCACAGTGGAAATGCACAGATTCTGAAAATTCTAGACCCCTCCATGATTTCTAAGTAGGAGATATTGAAAAATCACAGGGTGATCAAATACTTATTGACCTCACTGTATAGTGCTGCTTAGTAACCAAATAATACAGCACAAGATAATAATAAAAACAAACAAAAGTCAATTTCTCTTTGGAATTAAAGAAAAGTGAAAACATTTTGGGCTTAAAATGTAAGAAATACTTTACCAATGAATATAAACAGCAATCAAACATACTCTTATTCTATTTAAGCCGCTGGCATAACTTTGTCATTTGCAATAGTTCCATTCCATGCAACAGTATTTGTGATTTATTTACTGTAATTAAAGCATGGTTAATAGTGAAATCGGTTATCCCTAATCACTGCATCCCTAATGAAAAAAAACGGTCTAGGTCATTTTCATACTCAAACAGAAATTTAGTTCACTCACTAAAGCCTAACCTGTGAAAATAACAATAGTGCCCCTTTAAAATGATTCTGTCAAACGGTTTAATGTTTTATTGAAGCATTCAACCACCTTCAAGCTATTTGCCATGCCAATAAAGCATTAAACTGCAGTCAAGGTGTAGATGTTGACAAAGTGTTTGAGCGTTTGGGCACAGGTGTGTTCAGCTGCTTCAGGCAGTGAGGTAGCAGGTGTGCAGGTGTCACAAGGAAGTGGGATAGAGGAGGAAGCAGGGGGATGCATCAGATCCTACATGCAATCTGGACACGTCGACCCCACACACTAACACAGAATCAACATGTCTACCTGCTCTGGACTCTAACCTCAGAGACAGAGACACATGGATCCTGTGGTGGGTCGAGAGCTGAAGAAGGATGCAGGGAAAAGCATAGTCAAGTATTGACCTTATGACAGCGGTTAATTTTCCACACACACGGTGCTCTATCTATGTCTGTCAATCAAAATGATGACTGGAGTCGGCTTTCTCACTGATGTAACTAATGATTTAGGAATAAATTACTTTAGATGCAGTTTATTGAAGTTAATCAACAACAAGAACAAGATTTTGTGCCTGGTTGTTGTATAGAAATATTAAATATAACAACAGATTACAGCTAGGTGACATGACAAATGTCAATACAATATTAGAAAAGAAAAAAAAAAGAAAAAAAAAAAATATATATACACACACACACACACACACATTATCTCTCTCTGTATATGTAATTATTTTTCACCCTTTATATCTTCATGGCATATGTTTTATTAACAGTATAGAAATATAAAACACAAATAAGAAAAAAATAAAACAATAATAAGAAAAAAGTAAAATGTACACATTGTACTTTCAAACTTGCAATATTCCTACTATGCTGGGCATTCTGCATGCCCATGGTGGCATGAAAGATTGTGGTTATCCAAATTTTGAAATGCTATTACTATAAACTAGACTTGGGCAATTCACGGCCCCCGGGCCACATACGGTCTGCTGGACTTCTTTGATCGACCCGTGTAAAGTATTCATTTGTTATATAGTATATATTTATATATTCATTTATCTTGCAATGTGCAGGTCTGATATTGCAAGTCAACAAACAGAGACTTTCACATATAGCGTCTTTTGTGCGCACAGTTTTGTTATTTCAAATAAAAGACGCGTGGGTTCAGTGTGCAAATAGGAAGGGATGCACATGCGGTATGTCATGCTCACATTTTCCAGGCGTAGCGAGTTGAAAAAACTTAAACATTTCAGAGTGCCGCGAGCGAACCACAGGTCGTGTAACAGGAACCAACCAGGCAGCTTCATAAATTGTATGAAATTACACAGTAATAAAGGTAGACTAACTACCTCAGATTAATGATTTAACAAATCCAGATACAGATAATTTCTCAATAATGATTCAAATTCAACTTGACTTCAGTGCACTTGTTCAGTCAAACACAGGCTAGAATTCTATCAATTAACATAAAAAATTATGAATGACTAAATAAATAAAAAAGAACTAAGGTGAAGCAATCAAACAAACAACCCTGTGCCATTTATATCAAGTTGATCTTGTGATGCTGGTCTTTACTTTAAAATACTTTTGAGTAAAATTTTTAAACTTTAGAGTTTTTTATAAATATTTATTGAATAGTTTCACTTTTTTTTTTCAAAACACATTATTTGTATTGGTCTGGCCCTCTAAAACCACCCAAGAGTCTAATCTGGCCCCTTGAAAAAATTAATTGCCCACCACTGCCGTAAACGGTGTATTTTGCAACACCACAAATGAAACGAAAGAGAATAATATGAAACTATAGACTTTTAAAAGTCTATTATTTTTCTATATGATATACAGTGTATGTAGATATATTACAGGTCATATTTGTCATATTGCACAGCCCTAAAACAGATGGACAGCAAATCGTGGAAAAAGTTCAAGACAATATGGCAAAAATGCAATCTCGATAATTATTTTCCATATTGAACAATGACAATACATATTTCGATATAAGTTGTTAATGCTTCCAGATTTAAAAGAGTACCCCAACAATGGCTAAAGCCACAAAAATTAGAGGATCCATTAAATGGCATAACATTTTTGGCCGATACGTTTTCGGTGGCCAAAAATACGGTACATCTCTAATATTAACACACTTTTAGATTCCCATTGTTGCACATTTGTGCTGTGTGATTGGCTCTTAGATCAATAAAGAGTAAAAAAGTCCAGAGCTTATCATTGTTATTGACATAAATCTTATCTCGATTCGATATAATATCATTTATTGGCCCAGTCCTAACTCCATCCACTCAATTCTGGCATGATATATTCGAAATAGGATGCTGTGATATTTTTAAACCTACAACAATGAGTGTAATAATTATTTTACCCCAAATTGTGTATCATAATGGACAGCAACCAAAGCCAAATCTGGTAATTTCATGATGATTTTTGCTATCAGATTTGCTGATTTGGTCTTTCAGTTATTTATCTATCATAAGGTCAGTTGCTTGACATTTTATAGATTCTTTCTATTGGGACAAAGAGTGAAGATAGATTTGAGACAAAGGTAGAGAGGGTGATGGGTAGAAGGTGAGGTCCCACCTGTTGGGAGGAGGTGACGGTGCTCTTCAGGGTCTCTAGTTCTGCTCTGCTGGACATGAGCTCAGCTTGTAGAGCTTGAAGCTGCTCTAACTGAGCCTTTTCCTACTCGTGCACATACATGAGGATAGGGAAGTATAAGACAGGCATACTACGGATACAACAGGCAAAGGGAGTGTGTGTGTGTGTGTGTGTGTGTGTGTGTGTTTGTGTGTGTGTGTGTGTGTGGTTTGTGTCCAACCTGCTGGCTGGCAGAGTCCTGGGCAACTTTCAATCTGTCCTGCATCTCTTTCTTCACATTCTCCACCTCATCCTGTGCGGCACGAGCTACTGTCATCTGGCGCGTCACCTCTGCGTTCTGAGAAACACACAGACATGTACAGTTTAGCACAGAGCCAAGACTCTTGGCTGACCCCATTCCCTTCCCAAGGACATGGCACCCACTGGCGGATGCCTCTGTGGAAGGATTGGATTGTGTTTCGGTATGAAAGCGAGTGTGATGACAGACTCGAAGTGTAGCAGAGGAGCACAGTGCCAGGTTTCATCTGCTAGGGGAAAAATTAGGTGGAGGAGCTTAACCACCTGCCGGTTTAGAGACATAACTGAGAATGGAGCTCAGGAAAAATTCACTGTCTACATTAAAAACACAGATTGCCTATTACATTTGCAAAAACAAGAATGCTGACTGAGATACTGTATTCCCCAACACAACGACCTGATTAATGCAGTGGAAGTCATCATTATTTAATAGGGAAACATATGTTATGACATTTTTACAAATAAAACGATTTGAAAAATGTGCATCATCTTCGGGTGTCCGCGTGGGTTTCCTCCGGGTGCTCCGGTTTCCCCCACAAGTCCAAAGACATGCAGTATAGGTGAATTGGGTAAGCTAAAATTGTCTGTAGTGTATGTGTGTGACTGAGTGTGTATGGATGTTTCCCAGTGATAGGTTGCAGCTGGAGAGGCATCCGCTGCGTAAAACATGCTGGATAAGTTGGCAGTTCATTCCCCTTTGGCGAACCCAGATTAATAAAGGGACTAAGCCTAAAAGAAAATTAATAAATGTGTATCATAGCAATCATTTACAGTACGGGACCTTCAGAATGTATGTGAACCGAACTAATTGAATGTGTGAAACTTAATCTGAAACTACTAGTTATAAGTCATATATATTTTAATAATTCTACATTGATTCTTAAAGGTACTGTAGTTCACCCCAAAAATGTTATTTACTCACACGTAAGAGACCTTTAAAGGAATAGTTCACCCGAAAAATAAAAGTAATTTAATCACCCTTGACTTGTTTCAAACCAGTTTGAGTTTTTTGGTTCTGATGAACACAAAAATATAGATATTTTGAAGAATGTTAAAAAAAAACTGTAACCATTGACTTTCATAGTATTTTTTTTATAATTGGAAGTCAATGGTTAGTTTTTTAACATTCTTCAAAATATCTTATTTTGTGTTCAACAGAACAAAAACACTTCAAATGGTTTGTAACAAGTCAAGGGTGATTAAATAACTTTCATTTTTTGGTGAACTGTCCCTTTAAGTTCCTCTTACGAGTCTATCCCATTTCAGTCAATGCATGAATAAAACTTCAGTAGACATTATACAGATCATATCCTGTTCAATAATTGCAAATAGGTTGGTGCTTGGTTCATTTTGAAAAGAAATATAGTCTCATGTTTGAAATTCGTTAAATAGTTTTTAGGAAGTTTCCCAGTACTGGGCTGCAGCTGGAAGGGTATCCGCTGGGTAAAACATCAAATATGCATAACAAACATCTCAAAACTAACTTTTAACTAATTTAAAACACAATCAGTGTTTTAACTATTACTAATCATCAGCAAGACAGCTTGTAAAATATAATGTTGCACTACTTTTGCCTCAAATCATGTTGTGCACATCACATTTCTCTAAATATCTCTAAATGAACCTATATATATTTATTATATTTTACTTAGGCAGAATTAATCTGTCATCACTGGAATAAACAATACTTTAAAATACATTCAATTAGAAAACACACAGCATATCACAATGAGAGTTTATGTTATTCATAAAAACCTATGGACCATAAACTTCAGAACAGAAGTGTATACATTAAACAGCAATACAGATCAGCAAATTTGGTAATTGCAAGTATTAACGTGAACAATATTCCAAAAAGGTGTACATGCATCTTTACTCTTACATCTTACATCTTTACAAATCTACTCTACATATATGTTTTATATTTGCAACATAAAATGACGGATTTTGTCACAACTTTTGTCAAAACTTAAGATATTGCTTGTTTCAAATCTTGTGCTTTGCTGTGAAGAAACACAAACATTCTTTTTTGACATCAAGAACCACTGAACTCACAAAATCCTGGAAAGACTAATTATACTGTGTGTCTGTGTCCAGAATGAATACATAAGGATATCAATTTACCTTTCTTAGTAGGTCAGCATGGCTCTGGACCAGCTCTGTGTATTTCTCCTTTAGTTTGGTGTAGCGTTGTTCATTTGCTTGTGCTTTTCCTAGAAAAAAACAAAATACACAACAACAAAATGCATATTTAGCATCTAAAACACAAGCCATCTAAGACACACACCTCAGACATTGCTCTCTGTATCACTGAACAGTCAGCACTCCTAAGGCCTGATGTGTGTTTGTCTGCTGGTGAATTGCACTGTGAACTAAAGTGTTTATCAGTGTTTGATTGGTGGCTGCTGTGCCTGGAGTCCCTTTCTGGCTGGTTTTTTTAGCTCCAGAAAGAGTAAAAAGACTACCTATTAAACATCCATCTCCATACTGCATTGGTACTGCCTGTCTGCTGTCATTAATATCTTGTAATTTAGTGCTCAATGGTGCTTCGGGCTTTAAGTCCATAAAATGATGTGCTGCTTTTGCCACTGACTACAAAACAATAACTGACATTCCAAAAAAACTTAAGAAACTGGTTAAGAAATATCTTGAGGTAAATTCTGAGAGGTGCAAGTCTTGAAAAAGCTTAAGTACAAAAATTTTTAAGTGTGTTTGTTTTCTTAAGAAGATTTTTCAGGAAGACAAAATATTCTTTAACTTTTTTCATAAGTTCAGAAAAATGAAGGAAATGGCAGAAAATTAGCAATTTCTTAAGAATGTTTTGTGAATCTGGCCCTAGGGGTTTGAGGTAAATCAGTGAGCAAAAATAAACCAAAGAGGAAATAATTATGGTTTTTGCTTTTATGAAAGAGGAACATAAATGTTTTGTGCTGACGACCTCAATTAAATTACAATGTCATTTAAAACAAGATGTAAAAACTAGAATTACATTTTATAGTAAAACAAAATTATAATACTCATTTATTATGCTTTTATTTATTTTATTTACAATACAATAGTGTGTTAGTATTACAGAATATTTTTTTATAATATTCACAATAAAATCATAATTATCTTTTTTAAATTAATAAATTAACAGTTGAATTGGTTTGACTCATCATGACACAAACTGCTAGCAAATTTCACAAATAGCAAGTGACGCATTCAATAATAATTGATTTTCTGAAGTAGATGACTAAAAGTATATATTATTATAAAACTATACACACAATATAAAAGAACATACTCTCTATTTCGCTTAGGCTGCGCTGCTCTTTCTCTGTGTCCTCTTTGACCCTTCGCAGGTCGTCGAGCTCCGCCCTCAGAAACTCACTCTCCCCTAATGCCTGCTGCTTCAGGTGCGTCTGCTCTGCAAGCTCCGCCTCCAGCTCATTGACCCGCCCCCGTAGTGCTTGACAAAGACGACCACTCTGAAAAAGAATAAGTGATTGCTTTTATTTTTTACTTCTCATACACTGTACACTACATACTATTTCAAATGTTTGCTTTTAGTGTCACAATATCTTGCAAAAATAATAGATTTATCATTGATTGTTGATTTTGTGCCTTAAACTTTTTTTTTTATTCACTTTGATCAATGTATTGGACTTTTGGTAGTTATTAAATTTGGAAACACGATATTGACAAAACATTCTATATTTTGCTGAGTGTGGATATGTTGGACCTTAACTAAATTAGACCTGTGGTGAAAACATAAACCTGGCTCTAAAATCATGAGTAAACAGAGGCAAGTTGCTGTCTTGAGTGATTTAGTGAATTATTAATTCAACTGATTCATTCAAAACAGCTGATTCCTTAAGAAACTGAAAAAGTGACAGTCAGTTTTGAATGAATTATTGATTCAGATCATTTGTTCAAAAACGGATTCATTCAGAAACAAAACACAGCAGTGTTTTGCACAAAATACTCTGCTCTGGATGTGTTTGGAACTATTTGGAATGTTGAAAATAGAAAAACAAATCACAGTTGTATATAGTACACTCAACATTAAAGGTGCAGTAGGTGATTGTCTTCAGAAACATTTTTTGTTGTGCTGGTTGAAAGTCTCTTCACATTCCACTAAAATTGATTAAAGTAAATGATCTAAATGTGTTTATATGCATTTTTATATTCTGGGCCATAAAAGCCATAAAACTAAAAAATGTTCATCCGATTAAATATTGTCGGGCTGACAATTCCCATAATTCTGATAAGTAGCCCAAACTGTCAGTCAACAAATGTAGATTTGTACAACGGCGCATCTCTGTTTATGCAGATCCGCCATTTGCACGTGCTTGCATGCATTAGCGCCACCCATTCATGTGCAGATGAGACAATCACAGCGATAAACTCAAATGCTGAATCAAAACTTTTTAAAATCCTGAATCAATATTGGAGTTGCTTTTGCATGCTGGAGGAAGGATGACACCTGAAGTATTTCTGTTAAACAGGTAATGTTATGTTTTAAAACTCTTTTAGTCCCCCAAAGCTGATATAGATTGTGTAGTTTTACGTATGGGTTATATGCACAGAAGTGTTGTTCAGCCACTGAAATCTTCTGCCGAAAGCTTGATGTGACTTTTTTCAGATTCATAAGGGACCTTTTACAGCATCAATAATGTAGATTTTTATTAGGTTTAACAACTAAACAGAAGTAAATAGCGCTATTCCTGCCTAGCCTCCATGCTTTACTGAGGTCAAGTTGGTTTCATATTCACATCACATTGGTTCATTTTTGAACAATGACAACCTGTGCCAAGCTCCCCATATTGTTTACCATGCTACTGTCATGCTACTACGAATATTCGGTCTGAAACAGCATGCAAGTATGGCTTAGTAATAAGTGTAATTCCTGCACGCTGCTGGCCAACCACTAAGCATACAGTAGTCACTTTAGGACAAGGCGCATGAGAGAGTGAGACCAATATGACACGTTTTGCTTGCTACACAACTGAAATCGTGCTAGATATAATACAGTTTTTCGTTCAGAATTGTAGTATTGTGTATAAGTACTGTAAAGTTTTCCAATGGGTGAATGAACTTGAACTAGTGGGCTGTCTGTTGTCATCTTTAAGGTGTGTGCGCTTGTGTTTCAGGAGGCGTAGCTTTGGATGGCAGGGGAGGAACTGTGTTTCAAAGATATTTTGCTAACCCGTTAGCATTTTGGCAGATCACCAACTGTACCTTTAACTTTTCTTGTGAAACTACTTTAAATAATCAGTTTTAGATTTTTAAACAGATTTTATATATTCTAATATTAAAGAAAACTTCACTTAATGTGTGTGATTTTACTTAAATATATCAGGTTTGATTAATATTATATTTTTTTGCTTTTTTAACTTTAATTACAGGGTAATTCTTACTCATCACAATAACTTTAAGCTGAAATGTCTTTGTTTTTGCTACATGACTGAAAAAAATCAAGTGACAGATTTCACATAAAAAACTATATTAGCATAGATGACAAATATCACATATCCCATCTTTATCCCATCCCATCTTTTAATTTACCTCCAACCTAAAGGACTCCAACTCCTCTTTCAGGGCCTGTAGCTCTGCTGTGAGCTGCTCAATCAAACGGTCTCTGAAATGACAGATAAATACAGATTAGGATTCACGTCATCATCATTTGCTCTCATAAACTCAAAGACCTTCTTAAAATGCATTAATTATATCTCAGTATTTCAGAGTCTTACTTATCATCTTTGCGCATGCCGTTTTGGCTGTTGAAGTTGAACGGGTCTGTGGCGGCTGAGGTGCCGAAGAGGTCATCAAACTTGCTGTCCCCAGTGCCCTAATGGAGATCAATGCCTGATTTTAGATACTCAAGCTTAAAGAAAGAACATAGCAGAGTTGTGGATAGTGAGAGAGTGTGTTGTACTGTTAAAGGTGGGATGTCTGTGTCCACCAGGTCTTCTGTCTCTACTACGTGTTCACTCTCAGGGGATGAAGCCTCCGCTGGAATCACCACCACTGGACTGATGTGCTCAGAGAGGGCTGAGGCCCGCAGGAAGTTAGGCGGATTCTGAAGAGAAACCAAGAGATTTTAAGAAAATCCAAACATTTTACTTCAAATGTTGACAACGTTAAACAAACACACACAATTTTTTATGGATGCACTTTGGCCGAAAACAGAAAACAAAAAGATGGTGTAATAATTATTTATTTTTTATTAAATAGCAAGTCATTTTAAATTTAAAAGGTCCCATGAAATTAAAATAAGTTGTTTTATTTTAAAAACTAGTGTGCACTAAAACAATGACAAAACTCATGTTTAGAAGGTATAAAACCAATAAAAACATGTAAAGCATGTACTTTGTCATTTACACCAAATTAACATTTTTCTGCACGTCACTTCAAGGCAAGGCAAGGCAAGGCCAATCAAATGCTCTCTAGTATCTGACATGTCCCACTCCCTTCATGGCCCTTCTGAAACAGTGGAAAGGCCATGTGGAAATGCCCTTTCTTTTACGGTAAGCATTTGTTGTAAGTGCATAGATAAGTACACAGGTTCATGAACAGAATATCCACAGACCGTAATATTAGAGGGAGAGTGAAACCAGCGCACTAAACACCGCTGACCGTTTTTCTCTTTTGGCCGAAAATTGAAAATTTGGTGCATCCCTATTAAATTGTAATCAATTTGATTAAAGCTGTAATTCTTTCCTAACATCAGGGCATTTATCAACATGCTTTCGCTATTATGGGTGACAATGCTTAATTTTAATAAAATAAAAAATACAGATTTTTTACAAATGTGATTGCTTTACCAAACATAAATTCACATTTATATTGTGTCCATAAAAGTTTTCTTTAAGGAAAAAAGGCTTCCAAAAGTATTTTAAAGTTCACTTGATATACAACAAGAATAAACATTTAGCATTATAAACATTGTACATCAGATTTCTAAAATGTTTATGTGGTTGACATGTATGTCATGTTTTGAAAATAAACAAGTACTTTAACAATTAACTATCTGACTATCTGAGCAAAACAACTTCAAATTTAAAGGTGTAGTATGTAAGTGGTTGAACTAGGTATTGCACTCCTGGATCAAAACAAATGCAAGTGCAGGTTGCCAGATTGAGAACAAACAAAAGCGAGTCTGACGATCGAGATTAAAGGCTGATTTAATTTGTGTTCTATATAAAAGCAATGGCACATGATAGAAGGAATATTTTCCATATTAAAAAGAGTTTTTGTCCTAACCAACACCTCTAATTGATTAGAAATGGCTTCGATTACTTGCAGCCGAACAACAGAAAACTGACAATGATCACCTCATGTGCTTTATTCAGTGTTAAATGCTAACAATGTGAGTTTAAATGCCATTTTACATTACATTTATTGCCATATACTGAAAGCAGCAGCAGATCGTTTACCTCAGATCATGAAAATAAATTAACCGTTTGAAATTTGCCTTTAGAACTGTGACTCCAACACATATGAGTGATACAGCATGTACATTTGATAATGTAAAAAGAGGTTCAATATGTACTAATTAGATTATAAACCTTAGATTTTGTGAGTGAGTGCATATTCTGTGCTTCTGAATGGCTGTATTTAAATTTCTGTCGTCTTTTCTTTGCTGCAAACAGCCAAATTGCTTATCACTGCAAATCTCGTCACGTAGCATGCTTTTAGGACACGGGGTTACAATGTAACCTGCTCACCTAATGTTTACGCTCATAATATGTATATCATTTGCTAATTAATAACCTCATGTGGAACTCTGAATCTGCGTCTCATTTCGGAGACTAAATGTTCAAAAGAATGTTCACTTGCCATGTTTCTTAAATATCTGCAAACATATTATGGTATTTTTATGCTTTTACAAGAGTCAAAAACTTACTTATAGCACCTTTAAAACAGGGGAGGTAATGATTCTTGAATAAATGGGGAATAGGTTAATTACACCTTTAGTATTGTTTAAAACAATAGATAACCCTCTATTTTAGTTTGACAGTAAAGCCTGCAGTATTTTTCTGATGCTACAAAACCAAGCAGGCAGATATGTAAATGAGTTACATTATTTTTTCTTTCCACTAGCTGTATTTTTGGACTCAGGTCAGGCAGAAATCTGTTTGGTATGCAGGAGTCTCACCTCAGGAAGTTGTGGGATCTGAATCAGTCTCTTGAAATACTGCAGGTTACTGGAGCGATAGAACAAACTCTTCAGTCTGGAAAGAGAGAAAGAGAGAGAGAGAGAGAGAGAGAGAGAGAGAGAGAGAGAGAGAGAGAGATAAAGCGAAAGACGGTAAGAAACGACAAAAGAATAAAACAGTAGCTTTAGTGTGACTCCTGGCAGCTGTTGTGTCTGAATGGTGACTGACAGACTCACTTCTTAAACTGCTCCTGGAAGCGATCCCTGTGGCCCTGCAGAGTATCTGCTGGCAGACCTGGAGGACACAAGAACGAGACCAGTGAAGATGACTGAATTCAAGCAAGCGCTCTTTCTTCTGTGTATGTATATATATATATATATATATTTTTTTTTTTTAATAATTCATACATTTTATTTACTATAATATTCAAAATATCTACACAAAATTAGAGAAAACTAGAGTTAAACTAAATTAAATTAGAGGAAAAACTACAGTAATTAAAATAATTAACACAAAAATACACAATAAAATACAAATTTATCAATCAAAAAAAAAAAAAAAAAAAAATCAACAAAATACATAATTTTTTTTCATTAAACAAATATCAGAACAGCTATTAATACTGATGAATCAAATTGTTTTATGAGTAATATAAACATATACTGTGTCTCCTCAGTTATGTGCACAAGTAACAGGTCAGTTTGGTACAGGTGTGATTTGTAGACTCACAGGAGTGGAGTTTGAAGAGCAGTTTGACAGTGTAGTCGTATAGATGACTCGAGTCCAGTATGACCTGGATAAGAGGAGCCAGACGACACTGACCCGCTGCCGTCACTGACACAGAACGAGACATATCCAATGAGCTGAACACTGGGGAAAAACGAAAAACAACCATAAATAAATTATATTACTATTACTACTACACAGACTAAATATTTTTAGCTCTAACACAACAATTATACAATGTTACTATACATTATTACCATTAATTGTTATTACTAAGGTAATTACTGTCACTTTAGATCAACTGAATGTGTGCTTGATGAACAAAAGTACTCAGAAATGCTTCTTGAGCCATAAATCAACATATTAGATAGATTTCTGAAGGATCATGTGGAATTTCAGCTTTGAATCACAAGAATAAACAACATTCTAAAAAATATATGTAATATACAGACACATACAGGTATATGCTCACACCTGCATATGTACACAAATACACATTTATACCTAAATATATACATATTATACACACACACACACACACACACACACACACACACACACACACTGGACATATTTACATACTGTATACAGACTAGGGGTGCACAATATATCATTTCAGCATCGATATCGCAATGTGCACATTCGCAATATCCCCTCACAGAATCTGCAATGTTGAGTCTGAATTAAAGTCATATATTAATAATTTTTGTCTGGTTTCTAGTCCAAATATCTAAAAAAAATTTAACAAGAAGCATTTTCTGGACAAGTAAAAATATTTTCCTGATATCAGATAAAATAAATCAAAATAAAGACAATTTGTCCTTATACAAGTTAAATTATCTGCCAGTGAGGTGGGTAAAATATTTTTATCAGCAATTTATGCAAATGTCAACCTTGCAATGAAAAAAATAAGTAACCAAAATAGTAAAACCCTTTCTAGGTTATTTGTGTAGGCTTGTATTTTACTGTACTGCAAAATACTCAAAAATATCTCTACAAATGTTTTCAAACTATTATTTTTGATTTACCAATGTTGTACAAGTGGAAATTTCACATCCGTCACATCCATAACGGAGAGGTGTCACATCCATAACGAAGCTTTTTCCTCATATACTTCAAAAATGTTAAATAAAATTATATAAATCGTGTTTGTTCTATAGTGAGCCAACTCTCATCCTTCTGATTAGCATTATTACTTTTGGGTTGTGCAGTTTAATTTGCAGAATTTCTATAAAGTATGCTGTATTCTGTAAACTCGCTGACTTTTTTTGGTCATATCCATAACGCATGTTTATTTTTTCTCATTCAGAATCTAAAAAATGTTTACAGATATATTTTTTTGCTCACAAAACTCTGTGCTTAGCTGTTTTGGAAAATATAAACAGATGTTTCAACAATGTTAGCATAAACTTTCTCTGTGAATTTATGTCTTAGGTTTTTACTGCAAATGTCACATCCATAACACTGCAACTGCCTTTATTTCAAATCAAAAACAAGTTTATTTTGTTTATCTCACTAGTTTTGCTCGTTATAGGAAAAACAAACTTAATTTTGACATTTCTGAAAACAAAAATTTTTTTTTACTTGTCTTGATATTAAACACTCATTGATTTAAGAATTTTTACACATTTAAACTACAAACAAAACAAAAACTACAAGTAAGAAAAGCATTTTTTTGATAAAGCAATTTGCAGAGATTTATAGATTTATAGAGTGAAAGTTTATCCTTTGCATGTGTTTATAAGGCCTGTGACTATGTATGCATTTAAAAGATCTGGGCACAAGAAATTATGACAATTGAAGATGTAACTAAAATTAATTGTATTTATTTATACAATTTATACTATATTTATACTATATAGTGTTATTTTAAATTTAAAATTATTGAATTTCAGTCCCTAAATATTGTTTTTATTGTATTAAAAAAAATAATAGAGCTATTCCAGCCATTTGGTGAAACTGTATTAATAACGCAATATTCATTCATTCATTCATTTATTCATTCGTTCATTTATTCATTCTCTTTCGCCTTAGTCCCTTTACCGTACATTCACACCGAAAGCGGCAAGAGTGTCAAAGTAGCCGGAAGTCATTCATTTTCAATGGGAGGTGGCGGCGATAAGCGGCGAGGAGCAGCGTGGCGCGTCTTCGCCGGTGTGGGTGTCGAGGAGAGTTAAAATCAAGTCAACTTTATGATAATGAGCTGTGACGCGGTTCAGCGGCAAGCAATCAGAATATAGAAGTCCACCGCTTAAGAGGAGTCCAGAGAACCCAGTCACTGTGAACTTTGGTTCCGACCACAGTTGTTCCAAAGAGTTTTAATATTACGGTCGCCGGATTTTTAATTTTTTGCAATGTTTTTCTTACAGGAACATACATTAAAAAGTTACTGGCGAGTTACTGATGAGCATCAATGTTATATATTTTTTTTTTCTTTAAAAAAGCGGGAATCTCATGCGACAATACAAAACTGTATGCTTCAGAATATTTCAGGCATATGGACACATTGGATAATTAAGTGGAGCAAAGCTACATCACATGCAACTAGATCTTCCGTAGTTAAGTTAATTGGATAATAAGTGTGCAACATCTTCACGCTAGAAATGTTTTATGCGGGAATGTAACTGATTTGATATGATATGCTGCAATGGCCCCTTTAAATAAGAGATCAATGTAGTGAATTTTGACGCTCTCGCCGCCGGAGCTAAAGACAGACAGCGTCGTCGCCAGGGCGACCAGATCGACCTTTGACGCTCTCGCTGCTTTCAGTGTGAACGTACAGTTATTCATCAGGGGTTGCCACAGCGGAATAAACCGCTAACTTATCCAGTATATGTTTTACACAGTAAATGCCCTTCCAGCTGCAACCCAGTACTGGGAAAAATCCATACACTCTCTGGAAACCGGAGCACCTAGTGGAAACTCACGCCAACACGTGGCGAACATGCAAACTCCACATAGAAATGCCAACTGACCCGACTTGAACGAGCAACTTTTTTGCTGTGAGGCAGCAATGCTAACCTCTGAGGCACCGTGTCACCAATATCGCAATACATATTGCACAAAAACTAAATATTGAAAAAACTGATTTTTCCAATGTCATACAAATACACACTAACATATTTTATCCTGTAAAATATCCTCCTCGTTTGCCAAACAGAAATGGCCATCTTAACCTATGCAGTGTGTTAGCACCCCATCATGCTGCATCACAGCTCTAAAACTAATCTCACCAGTTTCCATTTATTTGCTTTGCAACACTTTGCAATTTCACATAGCATATTCTATACTACCCTAAACGACAGCTTCAATTCTTGATCATTAAGTTGTACTCATTGATTTCCCCAATTTCCCTTTTGCTCTGTTCCCTTCAGAATGCTGTTTCCCCTCATCTATGGCCTGTTTCCTCATTGACATTCATGTCCACGTCTCTGTGGTGATCAGTGATGCAGGCTCCTGTGAGACTCAGTCTTCTCAGCACACAGAGGTGTGGTTTCCTGTGCCAGTGAGCTGTGCTTCAGCCAACAACACTCGCATTAACTTCTCCCTAATGCTTCCAGCACAAGCACAGCCAGATCTAGCAGTGTTCCAGCAACATTTTTACAGCATTTCAGCAGACATATCTATCCGACAGAGATTTTGACCTAATTTTTTCCACTCTAAAAGCGACAATAGACCAATTTAAAATGTAAAAAGATGACACATTTTTATGGTTGATATGACATTTTAACTTATCTTGACAGAGATCAGTCTTCTTTTATTCAAGTAGATTGATGCTGTAATTCTCTGTGTGCTACCTACTTGAACGTCCCCTGAAATGTGCAGCTTTGTTTTATTTTGTGACGTAATTTGAACTGAAACAAACAGACAGGGTGCAACATATCAATTAGCTCCTCTTCTTAAATAAAAAGCCAATAGCACAGCTCTGCAAATCCCAGTTGTTGAGTTTACAACAGATAAAGTCTAATAGCAATGCTGTCACAATCTATTTTCTTTTATATTGGCTCAGTGGTTAGCACAGTCGCCTCACAGCAAGAAGGTCGCTGGTTCGAGTCTTGACTGGATCAGTTTGTTGGCATTTCTGTGTGGAGTTTGCATGTTCTCCCCGTGTTTGTGTGGGTTTTCTAAAACTGGGATGTTTTCCAGTACTGGATTGCAGCTGAAAGGGCATCCGCTGTGTAAAACATATGCTGGATAAGTTGGCGGCTTATTCCGCGGTGATGAATAAAGGGATTAAGCCGAAGGAAAATTAATGGTTGAATGTTTATGTGAACCTTCAGTACAAACGATGAGTTACATGTGAATAAAGCTGCAAACACAAAACAGTTTGAGTGAAAATCTGTTGGACAGTGCTGCGAAATAGAGCAATATGACTCCCTAATATGATGAAACAAGGTGACGTGACATTAGAAAAATAAATGATTGTTCCATATTTAAAATTTCTGTACAGAGGTCATGTTTTGATCTTATATTGGTCTCATACATACATGTGATGGGAAGCTTAAAGTTTGAACCACAGCAAAACTTTGATTATCAATGTGGTGCATTCGCATGCATATGAATGGAAGTCTATGGGGCGAATTGCAGTTTGACCATGGCTTAGGTCAGTGTATCTTAACCACCAACACTGCATGTTTTGGATGTCTCCTTTGTCTGTCACACCATTACAGGTCTTTCAGTCTCTGCTAATGAGCTGATGATCTGAATCAGATGTGTTTGGTTAAGGAGACAATGTGCAGACCTGGGGGTATTCCAAAAAGCAGGTTATGTGACATACCAGGGTAAGTTTAAGAGTAAGTAAGGGGATAACCTCAGCTTTTGGTTCCAAAATTGGAGGTAACTTCTGGGGTATGTTAAGTAGCCATAGCAACTTACTCTCTGAAGATAACCTGCTGCGGAGTTTACCGAGCAGTGCGGGCTCTTAATGAGAATTTTGATGGACGTAGAAGCACAGATATACGAGTTTTTTCATTGTGAGAGGGTTATAAGTGCATAGGTTTTTTTTCATATCCAAATTAATATTTTAATGAGCGTTGTCATTTCTCAAAAGAATTGTTAATGTATTTAACAAAACTTTTGAAATCAAAAGTGACAAACCGCGGGTCTGCGATTACGATGGTTAACATAGGCTACCATGCAGTGCATCAGGGTATTTTACTGTACAATGTGGCAATAGCCTAGTGTGCAGAATATCTGTACAGTATGCCTGGCACTGAACTGTGTTATACACTTTTGTACAGTTCCTTGTCCATTAACCACTGTGTATCATTACAGAAATGTTTCAGAACACGGCAATAGCGTAGTGGTCAGTGCCCACAGTGCACTACAACAGTGCTCACTGCGGAGCGAGTTCAAAACTTGCGGATAGATTTTTTTCTCTCTCTGCACCCTTCACATTTTTCTGCACCTTATATATAATATTATAAGAAGTGGCAGCTTTGTCTTTTGTAGGAAAATATATCCATATTTAAAGATGTAGTTGTTCATATGTATACATCTATTCACACTGCACACACACTAAATACATATTTTTTATATAATTTTCAGGGTTTCCAAATGCTATTGAATGCATTAATTGCAGCCTCTTTTAAAGCTCCATCAGTTAACAAAGGACACTGATGACATGAAACAATTTTAACATTTTTAATATTAACAACTTCGTTTTCTGTCCTTAATCTGTTGGTGTTACAACTATTAAACTCATTACTGCTTCCACTAACTAGCTCATATGTGATGACCTCACCTCATCACTAGGTTGAGGCTAAATATCCAGGGTCTGTACATGATACCAGAATTTTCAGGGAGTCTTCATTATGACACATTCCAACAGGATACATTTGATTTACACAATGTTTTTTTTATTTTATTTACTATATTTGTATTATACAATCTTTACTGGGCACTACATTAGTTACTTGCTGGAGGACAGAGGATACCCCTTTTTGAATATGATGACACCCTACCCTGCACTCAGCCTGACCCAGAGGAATCCTCACTGACCCAAGCAGACCAATGAGATGGAAGAGTTTTAAGAGAAATGATTTGTCAAATTAATTAAATAGTTTGGTCTGAAGCACTGTTCATTTCTTTATTTCCTGAAATACAATGAATTGCTTTATACACACACACGTAACAACATGTAACATTTTTTTACTTAACATTTCTCACCTTAAGGTGATGCTCATGTGACTTTATTTGTCTTTGAAGATTACTTATACTTATATTGTCTTATACAGCTACTTTAGAATTTAAATAAATAAAGATTGTTTTGTGATACAATAGTGAAATTCAAATATGAAAAAGTGCAGACAAATTCTTACACTGTTTGTTAGTTGAGGCAGAAGGAACTTCATCTGCATCCAAAACAAAAAAATACATAAAAATAACCTAAATTTACCTGACAACAATCACTTACAACTGTGACAGATTGTGTGGTTTAAGGGCAAATATTTTAACCACTGATTAGCCTTTATTAAGGGACAAAGCAGCTCCTCTATCTGGTGGCCCACAGCAGTTAGACAGGCCTCAGCCTCCTTTCTGTTAGCTACATGACAGAAAGAATATTCTAGAGTGTTTAATACAGCTCCAGTAATCAAATATTACTTTTTCAAAGAATGTGTCTGTGTTTAATTTTGACTTTGGACAGAGTTGTTCTAGCTCCAGAAGGATAACAATTTCTGTAAGCCTTGTATAGTCAATACACATTATTATTGTGGCCTTGAGAAATTAATGGCAGGACAATTAAATGCATGAATGGTTACACAACATACTCAAAAAGGATGTTAAAGTTAGCCTACATTTAATTTTTGGTTGGTCTTTTTTTTCTAACCATGACTTTCTATGGTGACTCGTGAATTCGGCGATCTACTGAAAATGCCTGCAGGTATGTGCCGTGCGTGCGGATTAACTTTCATCAGCTGTTTTGGAACCGACATACTCATGGTAAGCAGGTTTTGGGTTAATCAACCGAGAGTTCAGGGTTTAGCAGATAGTAAATTAACCCAGCTTTCTGGAATATCCCCATGGTATCCGGGAACAGTGGTTAAGAAACACTGGCTTAAGTGACTGTGATTTTTGCAGTGTCTTGTAAGGGGCGGGACACTTCAGATATTAGAAAGCTGATTGGCCAAAATATATGATGAGAAACTAACATGCACAGTGATGTCATAAAAATAGTTTATCCATATTAGCAAAAGTGAGAAATAGGTTTATATTCTGAATGCGACAATAGTTTATAGATATACTTAAGGTTAGTAATATATTAATAGTGGCAGCCCCAAAAAAAAATTCATTTTGATTTCAGGTGGACTTAACAACAGGGAGACAAACTACATATGAAGTCACAATTATTACAACGCCTGTGAATTTTTTTTCTTTCAAAATTTTCCCAAATTATGATTAACAGAGCAAGGAATTGTTCACCATATTTCCTATAATATTTTTATGGATAATTTATTTGTTTTTATTTGTTTTATTTGGGCTAGAATGAAAGAAGCTTTTAATTTTTTTTTAACATTTTAAGGTCAATATTACTAGCCCCCTGTTATGAACCATACACTGTATTTTGTGCGTGTATGCTCTTTCTGTCTGTCTCTCTCTCTCTCTTTCTCCCTGACCTGTCATTTTCACATTTAGGTACCATCTACATTCGGGGCACTATTAGCTGACAGGACTGCCAATCATAATCAACCCTGTGACATCTTGTATTCTTTCTGCCAATCACAGTTGACGCAGAGACCTTTAAATCTGAAGCGGCAACAGGAAGAGATCAGCTGCTGTTTGACGTTTGGCGTGTTGTCTGTTTTGTGGTGTCCGTATGTTTTTAGCTTGATACTACTGCTGACTTTGAGTAGACCAGTTGGAACTATCTGTTGTTAAAGTTCTGTTGTTTGTAATATCTGAGTTTACAATGAATGTCTTGTGTCATGCACATTGTAGCCTGCTAATGCTCCATTCAAAACTTGCAATGACTTGCAGACAATGGAGACCTTGAAGAGCATAGTAAATAACGTGGCATACATACCTTGCACGCAGGATTATTGATGGTTTAGTTAAATTTTTTCAGTTCAGGGTGCATTTACGCTGAAGACTTTTTTTTTCATATTGTTATTTTCTTATTTAGAGGATTGGGAGAAGATTAAGGGGATACTTTTGTTATATTACTTTCTTTGATTTTCTAACTCTCAGTTCCCTTTGCCGTTTGTCTTGGTTTTTCAAATGTGTTATTTTATTATTATTGTTTGTAAATATTGTAAATATATGGTTTGTGGGAGCAATAAATCTTTTGCGGTGCTAATTTGTTGTTCTGTGCTTCTCTTGCCACCTTTACCATTAGCTTATTCTTTTGGTCATTTCAATGTTACTCCTTTTAATTTCCTAGACATATTTTCATCAATGGTTTAACAGCTCTTAAGGATTTTTTATCGATCTACAAAACAAACCATTGATATACAATGCCTAATTACCCTAACTTGTCTAACTAACATAGTTAAGCCTTTAAACTGCTCTTTAAGCTGAATACTAGCATCTTAAAAAAATGTCTGTTAAATTTTTGCACTGTCATCATGGCAAAGATAAAATAAATCAATTATTAGAAATTAGTAATCTTTCCATTCAACAGAAATTACGGAAAAAAAGTATACAGGACGCTAATCATTCAGGAGTACATAACCAAATATGGCCACCAAATTATGTAACTTAAAGGGAATTTACTGATGCTAAAACAGCCAGATCTTAAACTTACCACCCAAGAAAAGGTTTAGCTCACACTCCAGATAATCAAACATCTCCACAGTCAACTGGAAGCTACATGTGTTAAAAGGAGAGAAAATGTGCTTGAGTTCCATCTTACAAACACACTCCAGAGCAACTGAGAAGCTTCAGTTAATAACACAGGCCGAGAGACACAATGCCTGTTGAAAAACAAAACAATACTCACAAATTATTGACGTCGTTCTCACCCGCCTCATCGAGCTGTCTGTTTGACATCTGAAGGTTGCCTGGGAAACGAGGATTCTGGGAGAAGTGGAGTAAATGTAATATTAGTGAGCATCTGACAGCATTCGTCTTTTTAAAATGCCCATGAAAAAGGCTTGATGAGTGCAATTTTCTGTGCTGTATTGACATGTTGCATATCGACACAGGAAGCAGAGGCAAAATAATAAAAAAAAAACATGTCTTGGGCTTTAACTATTTAATTTTAAACAAAGAAAGTATATATAATAGTTATTTAAAAAATGTACTACCAATAATATATAAACTACATGAAATTATAAATTAATAATAAATTATTTAGTGAATTGCATGCATGAATAGATTACAAATATATACAGTGCATCTGGAAAGTATTGATAGCGCTTCACTTTTTCCACTTTTTTATGTTACAGCCTTATTTCAAAATGGATTAAATTCATTTATTTACTTAAAATTCTACACACAATCCCCCATAATGACAATCTGAAAAAGATTTATTTTAAATTGTTGCAAATTTAAAAATAAAAATAAAAAACACATATACATAAGTATTCACAGCCTTTGCTCAATACTTTGTTGATGCACCTTGGTAGCAATTACAGCCCAAGTCTTTTTGATTATGATGCCACAAGCTTGGCACACCTGTCTTTGAGAATTTTTGCCCATTCCTCTTTGCAGTACCTCTCAAGCTCTGTCAGGTTGGATGGGAAGCGTTGTGTACAGCCATTTTCAGATCTCTCCGGAGATGTCCATTAGGATTTACCCCCTGGGCTCTGGCTGGGCCACTCAAGGACATTCAACGAGTTGTTGTGAAGCCACTCTATTGATATTTTGGTGGTGTGCTTTGGGTCATTGTCCTGCTGAAAGATGAACCGTCACCCCGGTCTGAGGTCAAGAGCACTCTGAAGCAGGTTTTTATTCAGGATGTCTCTTTGCATTGCTGCATTCATCTTTCCCTCTATCCTGACTAGTCTTCCAGTTCCTGCAGCTGAAAAACTTCCTACTATGATGCTGCCACCACCATGCTTCACTGTAGGGATGGTATTAGCCTGGTGATGAGCAGTGCCTGTTTTTTCCCCAAAGATAATGCCTGTCATTCACTCCAAAGAGTTCAATTTTAGTCTCATTAGACTAGAGAATTTAGTTTCTTATGGTCTGAGGGTCCTTCAGATGCCTTCTGGCAAATTTCAGGCGGGGAGTGGCTTCCGTCTGGCCACTCTACCATACAGGTCTGATTGGTGGATTGCTCCACAGATGGTTGTCCTTTTGTAAGGTTCTCCTCTCTACACAGAAGAACACTGGAGCTTAGACAGAGTACCATTAGGTTATTGATCTCCTCCCTGACTAAGGCCCTTTTCCCCCGATCACTTAGCTTAGATGGTCGGCCAGCTCTAGGAAGAGTCCTGGTGGTTCCAAACATCTTCCATTTACGGATGATGGAGGCCACTATGCTCATTGGAACTTTTAGAGCAGCAGAATTTTTTCTGTAACCATCCCCGGCCTTGTGCCCCGAGGCAATCCTGTCTCGGAGGTCTACAGACAATTCCTTTGTCTTCATGCTTGGTTTGTGCTTTGACATGCACTGTCAACCCTGGGACCTTATATAGACAGGTGTATGCCTTTTCAGATCATGTCCAATCACCTGAATTTACCACAGGTGAACTCCAATTGAGCTGCTGAAACAACTCAAGAATGATCAGTGGAAACAGAATGTACCTGAGCTCAATTTTGAGTTTTATGGCAAAGGCTGTGAATACGTACATGTGATTTTTCAGGTTTTTTATTTGTAATAAAGTTAAACTCCTTCATGTTGTCCCAGCACAAATCTATTAATTTAACTTAATTGTTTTAGGTTTAATCCATTTAAATTTGTAAAAACAATTAAGTTGTCGCCCCCCTTTTGAATTTTCATTTTCATTTTGTTGGGAAAAAACTTTTATACACGACAAAGGCAGTGTTCTCAAAAACTTCCAATCTTAACCCCGTTTTCAGATTTATGCTGGTTTGGTCCAAAAAGCATTTTGTAAACAAACAGGCAACACTTTCAAAACTAATAAAAAACATATAATTTATGATAATAATTATTTATTGCTAGTATTGAATAATAATTGAATCATTGAATTTAATAATTGAATAATGTATAATAATAATGAAACGTTTTTCATTTAAAGGGATAGTACACCTAAAAATGAAATTTCTGCCATCACTCACCCTTCACTTGTTCAAAACCTATTTGAAACACAAAAGAAAATATACATATTTTTCCTTCTATGAAATCAATGATTGCCAAAAACCAGCAATCCTCAAAAGATCTTCTTTTGTGTCCAACAGAAGAGAGACACTCATGATGAGGCAATTTTAATTTTTTGGGTGAACTGTCCCTTTAAGAGCACAGACCAGAGGAGGACAGTAATAAGACTGATGTTCTGCTGAATCTCCTTCAAGGCCTCAGTCACTCACTTTGATGTGAAACTCCATTTTGGTGATGAGCAGTTTGAGGTAGATGCTGCACAGCTTCCCATAGCCTTCACTCAGATGACCCTAAAATGAGTTATAAAAAAAACACTGATTACTTCAATAGGAAATGTCGCAGGAGCAGCTAATGAGTCTCCGCTCATCAGCTCACTTCAGTATTCAGAGTGTGAGTCAGTCGGGCCAGATTAAGGTCAGCTTTGGTGTTTGTTAACATGTTTGGTAAAAAAAACACACACAATACGACCAGCTGCGCGTCAACTTAATGAGCTCATTCTTTCACTTCCTGTTCTCAGGAAAGTGTTCACAGGAAATGTTTCTCATGAGTCTTATTCTGCAGTGTGTTATCAGCAAATAAGCTGAAGAGGTTTCCAGTGAGCAAAAGATGAAACTCAGTGAGTTCCTTCAGACTCTTCCTGTTGGCTGGTGATGAACAGCTGATCGTAAAATTACATTAGAAATGATTTTAATTTGCTGACAATAATGAGTCGATATGAAATGGCATTAATATAGTAATAAGTATTATTACTATTGTATTACTTTTTTTTAAATATATTTAACCTTATTTTTTAACAACAATACCCATCAGCATCATAATACATTTGTAAATAATTATAGCATTATTTAATTATTATTATAAAAACATTTTTTTATTATTACTATTATTTTGTATTTATTTCATAAAAAAATGTATTCATAAAAGTATAAACAATAAATCACTAGTACACTATTAAATGCTTATGATTAATGGTGTAACGGATCACAAATGTCATGGTTCGGATCACACTACGGTTTTTGAGTCATGGATCGGACCTTTTTCCAGATAAGCAAAAAAGGGCGGAGACAAATGTCAATTACTTTTCATTTATAAAAAAATAATACTGAAAAAAATCATTTGTTTTAACAAACACTACTTAACAACT
Organism: Danio tinwini; assembly: GCA_903798205.1. Taxonomy (NCBI): domain Eukaryota; kingdom Metazoa; phylum Chordata; class Actinopteri; order Cypriniformes; family Danionidae; genus Danio; species Danio tinwini. The sequence continues at coordinate 853,616 of CAIGQZ010000379.1, read as the reverse complement.
TAGAACTTGTAATTTTAATAAAAACAAAAATCAAAAAATAACCAGCTGAAAAAAGGAAAATATTCTATATGATTACTGTTGCTGATAAAGCTAAATAATAAAATCTAACATCTTGTACAACGTATCATTTTTTTTTTCAATTAATGATTCAACAGTTCACACAAAACTTCATGTTTTATTATAGGTGTATACATTGCGTGTTGGATACAAAAAATACAAGAATTTTACACAATGTAGTTGCTACAACATTCACCAGCGTCAAGTTCTATTAACGGTGATTTTAATCTTTACCATAAACATCAGTGCTTATATCTGAACTATAAACTGTGATCCCAGTACTTCTGGCTTATTTAATAGTTTGTAATAAACTGAAAAAGTGTAAAAACTGAATCTCTCTCAATCAAATGCAGATTTGAATGCAGTGCTTCGAAGGATTAATAAACAAATGCAAATCATTATTATTTATCATTCATGTTGCGCTGGTTTGAACTTAGATCACAATGTTTTAATGTTTAATTGTGCAGCTCTACACTGAATGCATTAATGCAGGCTAAACAAGCAGTGACAGAAAACACCTTTAATTAATATCCTAAGAAAGCATTCAGGTCCCACCATAACTTTTCATCATAATATTTTACAGGGAAGCCAAAATGCTTTCATACACGTGATTTGAATGACACAGGAGACGATCTCTCTGCAATTGTTATAAATGTTGTATTAACCTACAAGTTCAAAAAAAGTTATTAAATCCACGGGTCACGTGCGTTCCAAACTGTGGGTTGTGATCCGTACACCCCTACTTATGATATATAATTTACAACATAAATAAGTCAACAAATATAACATGGTATAAATCAATGACAAGCCTGCTTTTTTTTTTATCTGATTTTTAAAAAATCTGACAGAAAAACATTTTATCGGATTTATTATCATATTCACTGTAATTATAAAAAGTTTCTTATAATTGTCTTTTCTGTTTTACAGTTAAATATATAATTACCACTAGACTATTCAATTCTTATGGTATAAAATTTAGAATATGTATAAATAAATAAATAAATAAATAAATAAATAAATAAATAAATAAAAATCAAAGACTATAAAAATTAGAGACAAACTGTGCATGCTGTCTGCTTTTTAATGATTTGCTAAACCAGACAGAAAAACAACATTTCATCTAAATCATTATCATATTCAGTGCAGTTATAGTTTCTTATTTTTCATTTCAATTTTACTATGATTTCTTAAAAGTACACTATAAAATGCTTATATTTCATTTTTATAGAAATAAATTAATTAACAAATATATATATATATATATAAATCAACACATGCAATTTTGTGCCAAACTGTGCAAGCTTGTTTTTTTTTAATCAGAACAGAAAACAATGCTATATCTTATTCATTATCATATTTCCCCTTATATTTGCCGTTTCCTATTTTCTTTCCTATTTTCAGTGAAATGCTACAAAATGGTTATAATTTCATTATTAAATATATCATAAGATAAATAAAAAATGAACAAACATAAATCAGCAAAAAAACACCATTAATTATGATTATCTGTATATGTCTAAGATGCACAATAGCACATATTCAGTCCCTTCTATGCAATGGCAGAAGAATAAACTATTAAAATGCAATACTGCATGCATAAACCTGAATAGCACTCTTCAGAATATGAGGACTGTTTGACTGATACACTTATAACAAGCAAAGCCTCAGCAGTGACAAACACACACGTCATTGTTGGCTAATTACAGATCATCTCTAGTGAGTCTGACTCATACTCGCAACGCCAAGCTATTCAGCCGTCAATCAGCAGGAGCCAAACGCCTAACTGACTGACACAATGACAGCTTCCATGATCAATGGAAACTCGGGGGAACGCGACAAGGCTATATTCAATAACTAGTTATATTGATCTAGTCTTCGTTTTAGTGGTAAATCATTAAAACCAGCAACCACTACTTACCCACATTCTGCTCATGTCATTTAGGTCAGCCTTGTGCCGCATGGAGTCCTTAATGACCTGAGGTGACAGAGGCTGCATTATTAAAAATAAACAAAAAATTTTAAAATACCTCGTATTGTCCTCAGATTAGTGTGAATAAATGTGAACTAATGTGAATAAATAAAATAAAAAAATCACCTTATCACTCAAAAAAAGATGCCTCAAGATAGTCAATTATGGAACGAATTTAATTGGAAAGTAAAAATGGAGTATTTTAATACTCCTTTTGTAATTTCTACACATGTAAAAGGACCATCTGTTGGAAAAAATGTGGTAAAAAAATAGATACCCACATTTTCTGGCACTGCCCTAAGATTCAAGAAATAGATAAGATAGTAGATATAGAAATACCCCTCGATCCAGCTTATGGGGAGCCCTGTCCAAAGAAATGTTTAATGAAAAAACAAGATTTGTACAAAGGATATTATTACTGGTTGCAAAATAAATGATAACAGTACATTGGATGGAAGAAGGTTCTCTAAAGGTGGCTCAGTGGATTCAGAGACTTCAACAGCTGAAAAAACGTCTAATGAAATGTCTGCATGTCTACAAATGAAGACTGATATTTTTCTGAAGCGGTGGAAAAGTATTACAACATATTTAGATATATACATTTAGAGGTTACTTAACCTATCACCAATGTAATCTGAGGTAACTACAATGTAACTTGATGTACAAATGTATCCCCTGAAAAGTATTTATGATGGCAATACTTTATTTATTTAGTATTATTTTTCTTATTTTATTTAACATTCTTTATATCATCATTATTATTATTATTATTATTATCTGTAAGGGGTTAAATTTTGGGGGAAGGGATTGTTCTGAACAAGAAAAATAAAAAAAACTTGAATTAAAAATAAATAAAAATACAAAAATATCTAATTGTAACCTCAAATTAGAAGCAAAGTAGAATTTAAAAATAGTATACAACATATTTACCATCAAATTAGAGATCTTAAAATAAAAATGACATCTGAGATGAACTTAATGCATTAAAAAATCATATTACTTTCTTTAAATAAGATACATCAAAATACAATCTAAATGTTATGCCTCTTCAAATTTCAATTAAATATAACCTGGGCTATGAATAATTTCAGGCTTGACTGTATATTACACATAAATCTACACATACATATATCTAAAACGACTAATATAAAAGAGCAAGCACAAAATTGTAAGATGAACTTTTAGCTTCAAACAACTACTTTAAAATAAACTAATAATGACTAGCCACATAATTTTGCCACACAAAAGAAGACTTGTTTATTAACAACGGTGCTAACAAAACAAACATAAAAATGCCCAGCACAAGTAAATATTTCAAGCAAATAGTCTCATTTTGATTAGACTGAACTAATTTTCTGATAGCTGTTTTGGGCCTGGCTACTTGGCAAAGGTTATATGTATTAATGTGTTAAAATCTGGCCAAAATGATGCATCTTAGATGGCTGATTCTGAATCAAGTTAACATCAACGATAATGTCTACTGCAGTCATTCATACAGTATTTAATCACCTTTCATCGAAGTTGTCCTAAAACTATTGAACAATACTCATTCTTTTCTTGGAACAACTTTGAAAAACATTTTTGATCTACTTTAAATATTGACTATCATGTATAGCCACTTTTCCACTGCGCGTTACGATATGGTTCGACACAGCTGCAGCTTGGTTTGCATTTCCACTGTAGTTTAGTACTGCTTAAAGTGGGAGGTGTTTTCTATATAGTTGTGACCGCCTCTACTGCAGTAAGACATCTCAAACGCAATATAGACAAATGTGCGACACAAACCAACCGACAACAAAGAGGCAATGGATGTTACCGATCTTGAGCAATGCCTGCCTCTATTTATATATAATGAATCTGGCACCTTGTGTCGCAAATCTAACAACGATAATCCCAATGACGATTCTCTTGGGCCAATTAGTGATTTGCAGTGTGTATACATCACGTTTTGGTAACAGTACAGCTTGCTTAGAACATCTTCCAAGGCCGTACTCACACTATGTATAGTTGCCGTGAACCGGGTCAAAGCACGCTTGTCCCCTCTCCCGTATCCCCCGACTGCCCGCACTCACATTTCATTCGGGACTGGGCGCGCTTACGTCATCCATGATGTGCTGTTCAGTAAGCGCTCTCGCTCAGCACAGTGGAGATTTCTTTAGTTATATCCTTTAAGTCGTTTGATATGCAGTGACACGCAGTCTAATATTTTGCAGAACAGATGAGCCACTTTTGATGCTCATAAACAGTCCTCGTGCTGCAGGAATTAGGAAGTTTGTTGAAGGCCCAGCTGACGTGCAGTGAGGGACTTGCGTCTTTAATAATCAGTTATTAAACAGTTTGCAGTTTGCATTCATTGAACAGTAAGAATGATTAATTAATCCATAAAAAAATAGTCCCTTGAAAGCTACATCTCGCTTTCAGTTTCGGGCTTAGGTACGCTTGCACTCACACTGTAAGCGTACCGCGCCTGAGCCCAAGTGAACCGCGCTCAGGCCCACCTCTTCCAACTAGGCCAGGGCCGCCCAAGTGAACCGTGCCTGAGCCCAATTCAGAGCACTCACACTTCTCAAACGATCCGGAAAACGGGCCTGGGCACGGTTCGGATAGCATAGTCTGAGTAAACCCTAAGGTGGTACTAAAAAAGCACCAGGTACTCGGAACAGAACACAGTGGAAAAGCCCCCTAAAGTGAGCCATACTGAACCAAACCTACAGTACTGTGCAATAGAAAAGAGCCTTATGTATTTAGCCAATCGGATTTTTGGAACTAGTCAATTTAAAACTGTTCAATATGAACTAAACACACGTCATTGATGCATGCTGCATTCACTATGATTATTTGAGGAAAATAAATGATATAGATATCAAGAGACTACGAGATATGGAGTGTAGTGTCAGAGATGTTATGGCTGTATGTACTCACATTGGGATGGCCGTCCCGCAGCAGCTTATGGAAGACGTGGCAAAATTTCCAGCAGAGCACGGCATTGCTGGACAGGGGCAGACGGTTGACGGCCAGCCAGAATGTGTGAGCCCCTTTCTCATGATGAGTGCCCAATATACACGGTGGAGATGACCGTCAAGGACAACATGCTGAAGAAGCTTAATCAAGATACTGAGAAACCTCTACCAGGCCTTAGGGAAATAGACTAACGAGCAGTTCAAAGAATAAAAGAGTAGCCAGTGTTACACAATATAATTCATGAACCATGAACCATCTGATAAATTAATGTGATAGCCAGTATACAGTAAACTTTATGTAAGCCTGGATATTATATGATGATAACCCCACAAAAATGACAAATGGGTCAGTTTGATATATTGTTACATAGTATCTGAAACGTCTAAAAATTTGAGATCAAAATTTTTTTGAGATCAACGAACAAAAACTAAACAAAATCCTCAAAAAAGCATGTCTAAAATAAAAAATTAAATAGAATTAAGATTTTAAATATTGGAAAATTAACTATAATGCTTTCCATGTTTGTGAAAAAAAAATCCATACAATTTCAGCTAATTAAAACTGGCAGATTAGTATACTGAAACAAGATATCTTAGCATTAAGTAAAATAAAATTAAATTAAACATTTAATTAAATAAAAATAAAATTATTTTTTAAATAAAATTAAAAATAAAATTAAATAAAATCAATTAAATTAAAATAATTTAAATTAAATGAAAAATGGAATAATTTTTTTATTAAATAAAAATTAAGTAAATAAAATAATAATATATATTTTTTTATTAAATTAAATATAAAATACAAAATAAAATAAAAAAATTAAATTAAATTTATAAAATAAAAATGTACTTAAATTAAATAAAAATTTAACAAATTTAAAAAAAAATTAATAAAATAAATAAAATTAATAGGCCTGTCTAATATATTAGTACTGAGTGTCTTATCTTGAGGTGTAAAAAAATGTCCAAAAAAAAAGGAAATTAACTATTGTGTCTGATATATTTATCTCTATTTACTTTTCTTGAGGTATTTAGAAAAGGCCAAAAGAAAACAAATCTATGACTTGAACTGATTTGACTTTTCATTATTACAAAGTCCTAGTTCTCTTCCTTATACATTCCTTCATATTTCTCTTTCAGAGTTTTACAAACAAAAAGGATATTCCTGGCATGCTTCTCTTTGACAGCAACCTCCTGTGTGTTGATGGCTTTATTGATGCTCACCGCCTGTGGAAGAAAAAAAAAGAAAAGAGAAAGAAAATGAATATTTGAACCCTTCGTTCAGCCTTTCTAGCGAGAGTAAAAGATTAAAACCCAGCTCATGGCAGAAGAGTCTTCCTGTGTGCTGAGAGAAACACTGAGTTTTAGTGTTTCACTGCAGCCTTATTGAGCAACACTAACCACCGCCACGCAGCTGCCAATGAATACTAATGCAGCTCTGATAGACTGCGTTATGTCCTACAAATCATTTATGACCCATCTCTCCACTAAATACACTACTAGTGGTGATTGAGTGCCAAATACAATTAATAAGTGATCATTATAGACCAGCTAATCAGCATATTAGTATGATTTATATGGGTGTAATGACATACCATGCCACGGCAAAGACTATATAATACACAAGACATGTCACTTGTACAGTTTTGAAAGGAGAAAAGTGTAAAAGTCAATATGGTGAATGAAGCCCCGCCTACTAGTACAGAAGCCAATCATGGATCGCTAAAGACAGACGATTTTCTGGGGGAGAAGCTCCAATCAGAAGTCTGCTTTTACGACAGTTTGGGGGTCAACAAACACACTGGAATCTCAGCGAATACTTGCCTCACAGACATAAGAAATATATCCACATAAAGCTTGAAATCTGTACTTTTAAATTAACCAATTGCACTTGAAAACAAAAGTTTTTTGGCTTAGTAATCTGTATGAAATGAACGCAAGGTACAGTCAGTCCTGTCAAACACACATCACATGACAGCAACTACTGAAACGCCCCACAAACTAGTAAACAAAAAGTCACTGTCATTTCTGGAGAAGATTCGCCATCAAGACCAAGTTGTGGATTACTCTAGATGAGCAGCAGGATCAGGCGAAGCATTATCCAGAGGATGATTATGTGTAGGACGGCCAAAAATGAGGTTGGTGTCGGGACTCGTTTCTTTTAAGTGCAAATGCGCATTAGCTTGGGCACTCTGAAAAAAATGCTGATTTTGATTGATTCGGGCATTTAGAAACAAAACTTATGTGGCAGATGTTGTTTAATTTTATTGGTGATTCCAAATATGTAATGTCATCTTAAGCTTAGCAAACAGATTAGGAGAATTTGATGTTTCCCCATTCAGACAGAATGCACAAGCATACTGCCTGAGAGACGTTTGAAAGATGGTTACCGAGTGAAATGTCCTGCCTTAAAGAGACTTTGGCCACAGTTAGGTTCACAGTATTGGGCCCATGGTACGGTTTGGTTCAGTTTGCAGTGGATCAGCAGCTTTTGCACAGATAAATATATCTCTGTCTATTCTATCTAGTTTCTTCTCTCTCTTTCTTTCACGCTCTCTCTCTCATATATATATATA
>CAIGQZ010000379.1:822692-836054 GCA_903798205.1 Danio tinwini | reverse complement strand
TTTCTTTCTTATGTTGAACACAAAATAATATATGGAAAATTATGGCTCTTTGACATCCATATTTATTTTACTAATATGTAAATCAATGGGTCCAAGCAACCAGCATTCTTCAAAATATCTTCTTTTGTGTTCAACAGAAGAAAGAAAAGGTTTAAACCCGCATGAGGGAGAGTAAATGATGAGGCAATTTAAATTTTTGTGTGAACTAACCCTTTAGGAAACTGGCATATCAAACTGGAAACAGCAGGAATAGGGGTAAAAGTTCACCCAAAAATAAAATTCTGTCAATTTACTTAACCTCATCCTATTAAGTAGCCTGACATGGGCTTTGCTGAGCCTTTATCATCTTTATGTGACACTCAGATTTGCATTCAGGAGTGCATCGTCATCCTACACACAACGATTTAATTGCTTTTATTATTTCTTAGACGGCGGAGTGAGTAACTAAATTTCCTGCGTTTGCATTTCAAAGAAAGCTCTCCAAACAGCCTGTTATGCCACAAGTAGTTTATTCAATCTCTCGCCTACAGCAACATCAACCTATTAAACACTTCATTACCGTGCCACTCTTTCTATATGGAGCTGACGCAAGCTTGTTAGGCAAAGCATATGTGACTGATGATCTGCAAACATCTGCGTCGAGAACCATTCTGACAGTCATGTTGTTCAGAACTGCCAAATACACAATATCAATCAAATCAATGGGGTCGCAGACAGGAGTAATGCACTGGTGGGATATTAAGGCCAGCTGTCCTCATGTGACCCATCTGCCAGGAGAGGAGACTGTAAGGAAATAGCTCTCCTCATGTTGAGGTTATGCATTAAGCCGTGCTGCTCAACAATTAGGATGGCTGGGACGATGCTTCAAATTGTGCTGCAGCCCGAAGAATGGATGATGTCATGCTTAAATGTTGATAAATAAAATCATATCTAAATGATTTCTGGTGTCTCATGTGATGCTATAGAGTGACAATCACCACAGAAAATTCAATTTTGGCTAACAGTAACAATAGAACTAAATTAAATTATAATATTGCTGATGATTCTGATAAAAACAAAACGAATACAGCTAATATAGACTTTTAAAAAACATTTAAGTGAAGACTTTACTATCTTTATCATTTAAACTTTTTCACAATTTATAAATGTAAATATATATTTTTCATATATATATTTCAAGTGTCTTAAATAAATAATTCATAAATATCCCTTGGAATTTTACTTTGGAATTTCCTATTACAGATCATTGTACAACCCAAACAAACTTTGCCTTACTTTAACAGTCATATATAGATATTTATACATTATGAGTAATTAAAAAGGCTCATTGTGTCAATATTTTAATTCAGATATATATACCATTGAATATGACATACAAATATGTTTAAATGAAAATCAGGATTATGAGTCTCCTAGTATAACTAGGCAATGTAGACCTGTGCTTTTTGTACAAAAAGTCCAATGACACTCTCTTACATTAAACACAGAACGTGTTAACAAAACAATGAAAAAACTGAGTTAAATGACAGGAATGTGTTATGGCACAAATAAATGAAAGATCTTTTAATTTTTTCCTTTTATATAAAGGAATGTATAGTTTGTGCTACATTATTATTTACAGCCTTGAAAATCAAACTCCCTACAATTATACAAAGTCGAACTTTTATTAACAAAACTAATACAATGGTTTGAACGCATGGCAATACATGTGCTGTAACAGCACAAATAAAAAAACACTTTTAATATAAAATGATAAATACGCTGCAGCTCTTGGTATATTGTCACAGAAACTGCTGCAATAAGTGATATTGTCTTTTCGAGATCATTTTATGCCACTGTTTATACACTACCTGACAAAAGTCTTGTCAACTATAAATAATAACTTAACTTCTAGTTGATCATTTGGTATCAGAAGGGGCTTATATGAAAGGCAAAGGCCTCTAGATACCCTTATTTTACCATAATAAAATATGATCATGCCTTGATTTTTGATTATTTATTTAGAACAGTAAGGTCTAACTTTGCTTAGACAGAAGTCTTGTCACTTATCAGAAATAATGTACAGTATATAATATAAAGTCATGGTACAGTGGAAAAAAAATGAATATTATGTATGACTCCCATGAGCTTGGACGACTGCATCCATACATCTCTGCAATGACTCAAATAACCTATTATTAAAGTCATCTGAAATGGTAAAGAAAGCGTTCTTGCAGGACTCCCAAAGTTCATCAAGATTCTTTGGATTCATCTTCAATGCCTCCATCTTACCCCAGACATGCTCAATAATGTTCATGTCTGGTGACTGGGCTGGCCAATCCTGGAGCACTTTGACCTTTTTTGCTCTTAGAAACTTTGATGTGAAGGTTGAAATCAGAGGAGCGCTATCCTGCTGAAGAATTTGCCCTCTCCTGTGGTTGGTAATGTAATGGGCAGCACAAATGTCTTGATATCTCAGGCTGTTGATGTTGCCTTCCACTCTGCAGATCTCTCGCATGACTCCATACTGAATGTAATCCCAAACCATGATTTTTCCTTCACCAAACTCAGGATTTGTGATGATTGGGATGCAGTTCAACAGATGATTCAACGGAAAAATCTACCTTCTGCCACTTTTCCAAATAATCAACTAGAAGTCAAGTTATTATTTGTTGCTCTTACAACTGGGATCAACGACAAGACTTTTGGTCAGGTAATGTATAAATGATTGTATAACAGTATAATATGCAAACAACCATGAACACTTTAAAGGGCACCTCTGGTGAAAAATCTACTTTTCAAGCTGTTTGGACAGACGTATGTGCAGGTATAGTGTATAGAGCGTCATATTGGGCTGATATAAACACACCCAGTCCTTTTTTTTTTCAATTTAACAACATAAAAACGGTGGACCAATTGGAGCGGTTTTGAGATCGACCGCAACTTGACGTAGGAGTGCGGTCCCCCCGCCCACCAATATTGATTGACAGGTGGCCATTACCATCTCCTCAGTATGTTGTTTCACGTCCACCATTTTCAGCGTGTGAGTCAAAGCGACGTCACCAAAGAAACACCCTTGCTCTATTTTTAGATGTAAGGCTCATTGGGCTCAACATTCACCACGTTAGCGTTCTCCTCCATGCCAGTGTTTGTAAGTTTTGATGTGTTTGCATACATGTGTACTTTTCATTGTGTCTTCCTTAAACTTCAGCGGTTTGCATTTCCCGCGGTCACAGAAGCTCCCTGTCATCTTAACTAGGTGCAGCTGGAAAGTGCGAGCGCGCTGCCTCACGTGCTCGTCCCTCCACTGGAAATAATGAACTAACGACGCGCAGCGCCATGCATTTCGCGTTGTCGCGAGTGAAAGTGACTACCGTGGGGTTTGCTCACTATTCTGCCACCTAGGTTGCCTCTATGGATGCGCTGGCCCTGCTCAGGACACTGTTCATATTTCTGCCGCGCCACAGAGCGTTATCTGAATAGTTTCATTTTAAATAACATGCGAATGTGCGTGTCTGGTGTGCCGCGTCATGGCTCTGAGTGGCGCGTCCGGTGCATCAAGCAGGTCAACCAGAAGTGCCGCTCGGCGACACGCAGCGGCATGCTTTTTTGAATTCTAAACATAAGTTTCTAACAGGTGACACACCGACGCTGCAAGTGTGCGATACATTCAACTGTCATGTGCGCGCCGTGTCGCGGTGCATCCGGTGTGTGATGCCCTTCAGTCAAAGTTAATTCAGTGTGCTTTATTAGTCTCGGTGTAGGCTACAAGCTCGGAGCTTTAAACTAGCACACAGTTGGCTGTAAAACTATACAAAGACACAAATGATTTGTACTCTTTGCTTGGTCTGTGTCTGAGTCGTACAAGTACAGCTGGTTGTACCTGGTTGATACGCTCATGTTGCTTCTCTCTTGTCTGCCTGTCTATTACACAAAGCGGGAGCTCTTGGCTCCGCCCCCTTGTTAACTTGGGCGGGAAGTCGAAACTAATCTTCATGTGAAGCAACACGCCCCTAAAACAGCAAACTGTGTACACCACCCCAAAATGGCACTTTTTAACACATCATAATAAAAAAATCTGAATTGTGTTTTGGACTGAACCTAAACTGGCACACTCAGAAGAACCATAATATTAATATTACATCTTAAAAAAGGGGTAAAATAGGTGCCCTTTAAAATATGCATCATTTTTAAGGCTATTTAGATTCTGTAATTTGATATTAAAAAGGTAAATGTCCTATTATATATACACTATTAAATGTCCTACTAGGTAAATGTTCAAATATAAACTTTGATACCAATCAGGTACAACGTAAATTTTATTTTAAAATGGCTTAAACGTTATTTGTGAATTTGTATATGTGATGCGTTGGCAAAAAATGAGGTCATCTGCAAGTATTGCACAATAAGTCTATATACTGATTAATGTGACAGGCCTTGCTGTACTGTGATGCTTTCAGCTTAGGACTGCAGTTCCTGCTGTCCAACTGAACTAAATAGCTTTCATTTATACGTCTAAAAAAACAACAAACCAAAACAACTACGATATTGATTTAGGAATGATATTACCGGCATTAGAATCTAATATCAGAACAAACCCAAAAAATATTGAGCCTACCATAGCACTTACTGTAAACTTCCCTGACAGAGCTTTATGATTGGACCAAAGCAGACTTCCTACAGTACCACACAACACCTTCTGCCCGCATACAGGCAATAATTTTCTTTGCTCGCACAGAGCAGGATACCAGTAATTTGCAAGTAAGCTTTAACTTTTCATACTGGAATTTTGCCAGAACCAATTTACCAGCATTTTTAATAAAAATAAAGTCCTGTTAACACATGATCTCTTAACAGTAATTTACCAGAAAAGACTGTATGTGTACAAAAAATTATTGACATGTGCAGGGCTCCCACTGTAAAAGTCAAATTACCTGACATTTCCCTGACGTTCATGGACTAAAAGGCTGAATTTCGATGACCGATAATCAATAGACAATCATGCAGCTGTTGTGTAGAGCAGTTCCATCAGAAATATTTTTATTTTAAATCACTGAATTTAATACAAAGTTTAGCAAATAGAGCAAAATCCTTTATGTTATGTACCAAAAATAAGATTTTAAGTCCAGGAGGAACTTATTGAAGAACTGAGCAGACAAAAAAAAATGCCACAGACAGTATTTTAATAGGTACAGTCTGGTGAATGCATTTGATTGTCATGTCGACAAGTGGGAAAGGAATACTATTGGCCTGAAAAATAGCCTAACTACAAAGATAAGCCAGCTTTGTGCACTGAAAAAAGATTAATTAATTCATTTTCTTTTCGGCTTAGTCCCTTTATTAATCAGGGGTTGACACAGCGGAATCAACTACCAACTTATCCAGCATATGTTTTACACAGCGGACGCCCTTCCAGCCACAACCCAACACTGGGAAACACCCATACACTCTTGCATTCACACACATACACTACGGCCAATTTAGCTTATTCAGTTCACCTATACCGCATGTCTTTGGACTGTGGGGGAAAACAGAGCTCCCTCAGGAAACCCACACAAACACGGGGAGAACATGCAAACACAACACAGAAATGCCAACTGACCCAGCTGTTGCTCGAACCAGCGACCTTCTTGCTGTTAGGCGATCGTGCTACCCAAAAAAATTAAGATAACTTGTTGCAAACAATTTATATAGCCTAAATTTAAACAAACAAATTTAGTAATGTTCAACTTCATTTGTTTGTTAAATTTCAACTCGTATCAATTGTTTGCAACAAACATTTAGTAAACTTAAAAACATTTAGTAAATCCAATAAATAATTTTTTTCAGTGTGGTAAAATTGTACATTTCAATATAATTTTAATTAATAGCATAAAAACGTGATTGAAAAATAAAAATAAAAATAAAAAACAGAAAAAAAATTTACTTTAATAAATGGGAAGAAAATGTTTACATGACAAACAAAAATCCCAAATAGTCCATGACTTGGAGAAAAAATATATTTAAAAAAATCCCTGACATTTAATGTCTGTAGGAGATCCTTTAAAATTCCATGATATTCCAAAAATTCCATGGCCTGTGGAAAACCCGCACTTAAAACCAAATCCTGAAATTCTTTCAAAAGAGTCTTCTGATGTTTCTTCAAGAGCTTCCTATCTTGGATCACCACATCTTTCCCATATCCGGTTGACAGAAGAATGCAGACTCTACCCACAGTCCTCTATGGGGCATTGCGGCCAACCCAAACAACTTTCTCAACTTCCCATTTTGGGTAATCATTCTACTTTGAGGTGATTCCGAGATTGGCCACCAGTATAAAGTGTCCAATCCTTGAAGCAGCACTGCTGATAAGGAGCGATGATCAAGCTATAGGTCTGCAGTTTCATTTCCTCTTCTGAGGTGTGGGTGTAAGTAAAATTGAAAGAACTAAAAATACTTCTCAACTTCCTGAGGTTGCCCTCTGTTCTGTGTGAAAATACCAAGTCTTCAATGGCCCGCAAGAACATACGCACACTTCTCCATTCTTGCCATGTTGATGAGTGGGGAGGTGGATTGACTCTCGTACTTAGCCACTAGTGTCTTGTGTTTTTTTAGCTAACGCAGTCTCCTGCAAACCACTCCACCCTTTTTAAATGTCACCACTGTGAAAGGCAACAGTGTTATGAAATTAGTTTTTCTTCCTTTTAAAAGGCAATTTCTAAATTTCACTCACATATGACTCAAACTTCCTCTCAGAAGCAACACCTAGTTAAGACTCTGGAGTGGAAAAAAACACTAAACAAGCCTCATTTAAAGAGGTAGCCCAAATATATATATATATATATATATATATATATATATATATATATATATATATATATATATTGTTTGTTTTGTTTAAAATGCTCATTTCTGGCGCTCATTGACTTCCATAGTATTTTTTTTTACTATGGAAGTCAATAAGTGTTACCAGGCAGCTTCCACCATTTTTCAAAACATTTTATTTTTTGTTCAAGAGAAGAAACTCAAAAGGTTTTTGAACAAGTGAAGGTGAGTAAATGACAGAATTTTCATTTTTGGGTTAACTATCCCATTTTTCACACCCAAAATAGTAACCCTAGTACCTCTGGTAGATTGATGATGAGCACGGACAAATAACTAGCCACTCCTGATGTCAGTGTATCAGTACTTGATCTATGTTTAAACTTCACTTGAACAAAATGTTCTTAAAGGGTTGCATCCACACAATTCCAAGAGCAAGATGCATGTTCTTTGGGATAAAAAAAAACAATCCCACACCGATCTCAACAGTAATAACTGACATAGACACATCTGCAGAAAGACTAAACCAGAGGTGCAAATGCTTCACTAGAATTTAAGCTAATAAAAAACTATCCCATTTGACAGATGGTATGATGCAAGTTAAGATCACATTCAATGTAAAAAAAAAAAAAAAAAAAAAAAGGTTCCACACAATCCCTTCATCTCATCTCAACACAAATCAGTTAAGTTAACTTAATGATTTTTTAGCATTTTAGGTTAATTAAACATGAAACAATTAAGCTTAATATAACAATATTATTTAAAATAAAATTTAAGAAAAATTTATCGAATATTTCAGGAACTAAACTAAACAGGAAATATTTTTTAAAAAATTACTTTTTAATTTTTTTTTATCTTCTCCTCTTGCGATTATGGCATGGTACAGTAGGTCACCACCAGCAAACACCGGCCCATGGGCCCAGGTTTGGGGATGTCTTTTCTAAACCCTTTAGAGCAGTTTTTAACTATATAAATGCATAAACTAACATAAAACACTACTTGCCCAACTATTTGGAAATTATAGGGCTATAGAATAAAATTTTGTGTATAGTATTGCATTCTAAAATCAATTTAACTCAAATTTATGCTATAAAAACTTATAAATTAATCATATTTATAATTTCTTTAGCATGTTTTAATGTCTCAAATATTGATACTAATTCATGCGTTAATAGGTAAAAATTGATGCATGAAATGCAAGGGTTGTACGTTTGATTCCCGGGGAATGCAGAAATTCACTTTGGATTTAAATGTCACTTATGAAATTATCACAATGTGAGACCAATACATAAATATTTATAAAAACAAAATATTGATACAATAAATTTAAACAAAAAGTCAAATGCAGATATAAAAACTAAATAAAATAGATAGCACATAAAATAAACACTTCCCTTATTCATTTTAAATAAACGGAAAGCAAGTCACTGCGAGAAAAATACACACTTCCTTTATACTCAACTCAACCAAATCTTGTGTCTATCTTATTTGTCACCTACTAAACAACCAAAATAAAGAAGTGGAGCAGGTTTCTAAAGGGCCCCACAGGCTTTTTAGTTTAAGCAAAGGGTCTGAATAGCTGCAACAACAGCACACTCGAAAGAAAGCTTGAGTTTTACGAGCTTACCAACAAGAGGTTTTCTGAGCCCACATCAAACCTCTCAGTAAACCCAGAAGACACAGATCAAATCTACACGCTGCTTCTGCTTTAGTGCAAATTACATCAATCATTGACTTTTCCATAAAGCTTGATTTAGCCTCGTGGCCTGTGCAAACACACTCTGAAAATCTCCAGTGGGGATCCCAGAACCCCACTCAAGTAAAGACAAGTTTTCATACCATTGCCAAGCAGGGCATGACATGAGGGACTTGAGAAAAAGCAGATAACATGCATACAATGTTGATATCAAGCTGGGAGTCATAGCAGAGAGAAGGATGAGGCGATTCAAGTCAAAACAGTAAGTCGGGAGTCCAAAAAAGGTACTGACCCTGTCCCAGATCCCACAGGAATTCAAGGAGCCACTCAGGAGTAAGAATCCAATATAAGTTCATACAAAGTCAAATGGTTTGTTTGCTCCAAAAATTTTAATTTACTTAACTTCAATTTCATAAAAATTATTTATCATTGAAACAAATGAAAATACTTTCATAAACAATCTGAAGACATTGAAAAATATAACTAAAAATATATCATTAAGAGAAAAAAAACACACCAAAAATAAAACAATATGAATCTAGTAGTAATGTCATCTGAGACTCACTTTAAATGAGAAATAGATTGAATTAAGACTTTTGTCCAAATAAAAACACTGGTCAATGGACAATGTTTACAGTGTTTAAATCTGATAAGGAAAACTTGCATGCTTTCTTGGCACGTGAGAACCAATAAAGTTCATTCTTGCTTGTCATGTTTGAGCTGCTACAAAAAGACAAGGCAACTCTCATGTGAGATTTGCTCTACTGATCATCATTGTTTATATGCAAATACAATCCTAATATCAATCTGTTGAAAGCAATCCTCCTGTCTGATCAGAAGGCAAGTTAATAAAATGTCCTAAGTTAATATGTCCAGTTGCTTGCAGATCAATCGTTTTAGTTAGTGTATCATCAGAAGCCACAGGAATTTATATTATATTGTCTGTATGTGCACTTTGACTGGTGGCATTTTACAAGACAAACACCATGGATTCAGCTAAAAAATATTTGACTGAACAACCGTCATCTTTATGGATTGCCTAAGGGTGAGTTTAAGGCATATTATGAAATTTTCACCACTAGAGGGAGTGTATTCACCACAAACAAAAGTGTAGTTTGATGACGGCATAACTGAGTGTAAGAAAAAAAGATCATGGAAGTTGTCATCTTCATTCCATTCTACAGGTCTCCTTCAGATGTCTTTATTAATAGATCGATTTTAATGGATTGCTGAAGCATGATGAGAAATGAATGTGAAATCACCAGAGCTATTATTATGTCACAGTCGACCGCTTCTGGTCAAAATCATGTAGGGATGAAGAAGCAAAGCTATGTGTTTATTTGTTTATACTAAACACATTTTATGGTTCTATTACAATGCTACTGTTTATAGTCTAATAAAATGCACAACCTATTAAAGCATGTTTGGTGTTTTCATGTTTTATATTAATTAAAACTGGTAATCTATGATGTATGATGTCATTAGCATAATGATGATACATGAGACACTTGTGTTACTAATTAAAATTGCTTATTTCTTTGGATTTTAACATTCTTCAAAATATTTGGGCTATTGCAAGTACATAAGTCAGTAAATGTATATAATACTGTTATACTACTTTTGCAATATTTTAATACAAAAATATTACATATTGTGCCTTTAATTACAGCAAATTTTAGTTTTAGCACAAACTATTCCTAAAGTTTTGCCCAAGCCCGCATTAGCTGCACGTTTAAAGGTACATTTTACAGACAAGATAATAATAATAATAATAACAACAGAAAGCCTGCCATTAAATGCAAAGTGATAATCCTGCACGACTTTCCTCTTCCACAAAAAACACAAAAGTGTGTTGTTAACAGGAACATAAAGAACTGACACTCTCACAGCCTCAGTCACCATTCACATTCATTAAGTATTTTTGCATACAATGAAAGTGAATGGAGACTCACTCATTCTGGTTAGCATCTGCTTTTGTATTGCAAAGCAGCAGGTTTATAAGAGTGAATGTTTTATATACATTTACTGTGCATTCAGGTAACGTTATATACAGATGAATCGTGCATTCTGATTGACTAATACAGTGTTCAGACATCAGCGGTGCATTTAAACGCTATTTAAACCCATGCATGCTTATATTAGCACACTCACTGGGACTTCCTAAAATCCGGGAATGTTTTGGGAAATACTTGAGGAGCCCAAA
The DNA here is from genome assembly GCA_903798205.1 of Danio tinwini. Taxonomy (NCBI): domain Eukaryota; kingdom Metazoa; phylum Chordata; class Actinopteri; order Cypriniformes; family Danionidae; genus Danio; species Danio tinwini. The sequence continues at coordinate 825,375 of CAIGQZ010000379.1, read as the reverse complement.
CAACACTGAGCTAAACACATACTAACGTTAGCTAGGTGGCTACAACTAACGGTCTGCACAGTCAACGGTCTAAATCTGAGGTAAATAGACAAGACTCTTATCCTGAAAATCGTACAATCCTCGCTATACAAGACAACCCCGCGAATGGGCAAGCCCCAGTTCCTCCCCACCCCCAAAGAAACGTGTAGAGATGCGCTAAAACATCAACATTTCGTCGACTACTTACCATTTTATTCGAGTCCATGGTTCAAGCGGGGTTATGGAAGTGAAGGTGAACACCGGCTCCCTGCTCGGGGATCAAAAGCAGACTGCGAATCCGCCGAGGGAGGCGGAGGAGAAAGCTGGAGCGGCCCGTTAACTCAACATGTGTCCGGGTCAGTATCGAATAGTCTCTCTCTCTCTTTCCCTCTCCTTTTCTTTCCCGTTCCGTTCTCTTATTTCCCCCGCGCGCGCCCGAGATCCGATTGGCAGATGGCGAGACTCACTAGAAGCCTCTAGAAAAGCAGAGCGTGTCATAAACGTTTTATAAAGCGTTCAGACTAAATGCTCTCTGACAGGTACCGATCACAAAAACACAGATTAGAGGAGGAGTTATTCTTGCGTTGATGTTATTTGCCACAGCGTGTACTAAAATGTTACATCAGTAAATACAACCGTAAGTAGAAAAGTTTGTGTGATGCAATGCTTTTTAGCACACAGTGAGACTAAAATAGGTTTTAAAGGCACTAAAAACTTTACTACAGTGATGCAAAAGCAAAACACACTCATAATGCATATCACAAATTGATTTATTGATACATAATATATCTGTACATTTTTTATATTATTATTTTTAAATGTATGCTATAATTGCATTATGAGGCCTTGGTCTTTCATCCAAAACTTTTGATGTTGATAGGTTTAAAAAATAAATGACTTTACTGACATTTTTAATTGTTTAAAAAGTGATCGTGATATATTGCCTGGGTTGGTGTTGTAAATTGTACACAAACCGGTAATAAACAACCAGTACTTTTTCTGTTGTTTTAAGGACTTTAATTGTTAATACATATTATTTATAATACAATGTGTTGTTTAAAGCTACTGAAATGTCAATAAAAGTCACTTTGAAAAACTGCAGAGTTGATTTTCAACATCATGAAGGTAACGGAGCAGATTTAAGTCTAATAATGCCATTCATAACGGAACCTATTAATTAATGTATATTTGCTTTACAGTGCATTTATGTATGTTGATTATCAATATGCAGGATTAAGGGTTGATTGATTACATTCCAGTTTGAATACTTTCTTACACGAAATCACGTGTGTGATGTTGGTGAATGGCGCCCTCGCCTGGTTGTTTTTAAAGTTCAGGAGAATGAGCTGCTATGTTGTGTTTAATCCAACAGGTGCTCATGTGTAACAGGAGAGCTAAATAAAGATGCTTTGAATGATGAATACAAATATGTGAGAGTATATGGGACATTCCACCAGAAACGTACATTAACTGTCCTTGAAAAATATATATAAATACAGTGAATAAAAAGTATTTCATGCCAGAAAATGTCTAAAATGGACTGATGGTTGATTTCTGTGAGTTGTTCTGTAAAGGAATATGTCGTTCATTTGGTTTTCATAATTTTTTATTTTCTTTTCAAATGTACAAACCCTGTAATTGTCCTCAGCCCAATTGAACCTACGGCTTTAATAGTTTTGCTAAAAACTGCTATTTGGAAAAATACTCCAGAAATAGCAAGTTTAAGTTGTTATTATTCACATCAATTGATAAAAAAATATGAAATTATAAATAAATTGTACAAATAAATACTATTTTACAACTGTCCCCATGTTTCTGTCAGTCCAGTCACATTTGCATTAATTTTAACAAAAATCGCGAGCAATATACCTTTAAGGCTATGACTCAGAGGAAGTGACTTTATTTAATGGAGGAGAAGCTGACAGTGATCAAGGATGTGTTCTATCACTGAATTGTATGATTTTATGCTCGTTTTTGTATGATTTTTTTTGAGAAGGACAAGCTTAAAGGTCAGGCCTTGTCACATTTTTTATAAGTGAAAATGTGGTAGAATGTCCCATATAAATAATAAATCATTGGGAGTTTGTTTGGAAATGTTGCAAAGTTGCATATTTGCATGTTTTATAAAGGACTTTTTACAAAGTGTCTGCATGATTTGAGAGTTAAGATCATGTCCAATGACGTAATGTACTTAAAGCCTGTTCATATTAATGTGAAATGTAAATGTTTTATATAAAAATGTAATATAAAAATATTTTAATATTAAAACAGCATTTAAAAATAACACAAAACTAATTAAAATATAAACAAATGTATCTAACGTGACTATTCAATACATTACAGTTCAATACATTACAATAAATTTATACTTCTAGATTGCAATAAACCAAACTTTATCATGAAGACTAGTGTGTGCAATAATTATGTTCCACATTTCAATTGTAATTTTATTGATCTGGTCTAACTTTATTATTAAGAATTTCACTGATTTAGAAAAACAAACAAAACAGGTCACAATACTGTTATTTTAATTATACAATTATCATGATGTAAAAAAATTGCACACACTAGTAAAGAGAATGAATAAATGCTGTCCTGTACTCTAAATCTAAATTATCAAAATTTTCTCAAAGACTATATATTTATATATATATATATATATATA
>CAIGQZ010000379.1:793262-803857 GCA_903798205.1 Danio tinwini | reverse complement strand
TATCTATCTATCTATCTATCTATCTATCTATCTATCTATCTATCTATCTATCTATCTATCTATCTATCTATTTAAAACATTTGTAAATAGTGTGCAAACATACACTGTTAAAAAAAATCCCCAGAAATTCACAACATTACTGTAATTTTTCACATTAGTATATATATATATATATATATATTATTATTATTATTATTATTATTATTTTATCGAATGTTATTGCAGCCCCAAAAACAATTTGCCTACCAACATCTTCAAAAATAATTTTAAATAAATAAATCATCCAGGTTTGAAACATGAATGTTAAATGTTCATTTTTTTATTTAAATCTATAAGATTATCATGTAAATATGAAATTTTTAATAAACATAATTTTGTGCTTAGCCAAACCGTAATACACTGTAACAAAAATAATTGATTCATGAAACCAAAGACAAAAGTTAAACACACCTAGAGATAAGAATCTGCGCTTTCGACTCATTTAAAATGACCCAAAATCTGTATAAATAAACCAAATAAACAATATCACTTTTGCACTGGTTCGGTTCAGCACTGGTGTGACATTGAATCAGATTGAACTGTTTGTTCGGGAATTATTTTATCACACGTGTTCACAAGCTCATACTTATCAATATAGAATCAGTGTATACAATGCGTGTGGCCGAGCAGTATAACGAAATAGTAATAATTAATGAATCATATTGTTGTATCACATTATTACAGTTTTTTCTCAGTCGCTTTGGTGCATTTCTCACAACACTATTTACATTTGCACAACAGTTAATGCATTTCTCAAAACAATTAGTCATTTGTGCACATCATAGTAGCAGTTTCCTTCCAACAAAGTGCAAATGCTTTTCGACATGCATCAATTGCTTTCATACAACTCTCTGCTGTTTGTAACATTATCATTTGTTTATGTCATGTCAGTCAAAATTAACTAAACTTGTAGATGCTGAATAGTCATTCCATATAATACCTACAGTCCTCATTTCATTACTTGAGTCATTACATACACAAATGTTGAACTAGTTGTCAAAATCTGTCAAGCTCATTTTATTAAAAAAACTTAAAATCTTTTTTTTCCTGAAAATGTCTTCTAAATTGAACAATTTCATGAATGATTTACAGACCTGTGTATGTTGTAGGTTCAGTTCCATTATGTACTGCAATATTGTTTACAGTTGTGCACCGCTCTACCCAAAGGAAGTGTATGTTTGTTGTGAATAAGGGTGTATTTATTCTTTTGCACAATGCTGTGAATAATTTTGAATTGTAAAGAGCATGTGCATTAAACATGAGAAACATACTGTACATATTCAGTGTCTTGTACTCCAATACTTCACTAAATGCAGTGATGTCTAACTTTACTGTAGTTTTCAAATGGCTGTGCAAATAGTATAGGGTGCTGTCTTGAGCATTTCAGGAAGTGTCACCAAAATCAGACTTTTTTGCATTTGAAAAACTGTACAGAGTAAACTGTCATAATGAAAACATGACAAAGCCATTTGACTATCTTGTTTATAAACAATGATGGCAGAACTTTTCATCTTGATGACACTGACGCTTTCATTGACGTGAATACTTGCTTTTGAGGAATGAGCTCTCCATTTTGAGGAAGTGACACGCTTTGCAGGTTATCTACTAGGTTTTGCAGTTTGCACTAATTGTTTTGAGAAATGCATTAACTGTTGTGCAAATGTAAATAGTGTTGTGAGAAATGCACCAAAGCGACTGAGAAAAACTGTATTCAAAAAGGAATTTTCAGACGGATTCGACTCATTACTATTCACTTAAGGGAGCCGATTCATAGAACCGAGCCGATTTGACTCCGCAAACAAGCACCGTCCGTCACCACAGGCAACGGCTCATTTGAATTATAACCGTCGACGTCTCAGTCAACGGATTCATCCACGGTAAGTGTTAAAAAATGATTGTTTTGTGTATATTTCTGTACAGTGCATGTCTTTTAACAGAATTAATTAAGTAAGGTAGCTTTAGTTGTAACGTTAGGTTCTTATGCCATGTTATTCGTTAACAGGCGGGTTAATTGACATTTTTAAACAAGACATTCACATACGGCGCTTGTAAGTTAGTGCTCGTGAGTTTGTTTTAGCATAACGTTAGTTCCTGAAAAAAGAAAGGTAATTTTCTGTTAACTGTTAACTACTCTCTCTATTTTAACACAATATTGAAGTGAAGGTACTACACGTGACCATGAGGGATAAGTTAAGGTAAGCGTCATTATGAAAAAAGAAAGGTAATTTCTCCTAACTTTAATTAAATTAGTGTTAACTGCATTCTCTATTTCAGCACAACATTGAAGTGACCATGCAGAATAAAGTTAAGGTAAGCTGGCCTTCACATAGTCATTATGACCATCATTATCAGCCAATAAAATGTTATTGTCATAGATTATGGCAAATGCAAAGTAAATTAATCACATAACAGTGGTCAGTTGTGTTTGTTTTGTAACGTAATAGTAGTTAATATACAGTGAATAATTATTTAGCATTTAAACATTCAGAGAGTTTTAAGATCATTCATATTGGCAGTGATGTGCTTGGGCTGGCTGACTGACTGAAAATTAAAAGTGTGTGCATATACCACATTCAGTTGTATTTTTAAGCTAACATTAACATAGTCAATGTCATTGTCTATTTCTTAGTGGTAATTGTAATGCATTACTAACATTTACTAATGTGAACTTATTGTATAGAGTCACAGTGCATTTTATTTTTTGTGGTGTTTAGGTGTAAGTGATTGCTATAGTGCATGGTGAGTGTATATCCTGAGTACACAAATATAACCCAAAATCATGATCACAATCTAAACCGACAAATATATGTTGCCTATTCAAAGGGACATTGATGGGGATAAGGAATGATTTGTGCACACATTTTACAGAGTCAAATGTTGAGTCTTATTCTACTCTTATTATATTTATCAGTTTTTGCAGCCTTGTGCCACAGCCATGGATGTTGAAAAAGTGTGATGCTACCAAGCACCCCTCGCTTGATTGTTCAAGGTAATGTTGATGTCTTCCTCATTTTTATTAGATTTTAAATATAAAGTTGTTTGCAGATTTGTTGTGAGCAGTTTCATGTACAAACTCTTTTTCTTTATCTAATAGTTCCTACATTTAAAAAATGGTGTTAAAAACAACCATAGCAAGGCTATTTGGCTACTCAGTGCTGAGTAAATATTAGACAAAGATTTTTTAACTATAGTTTTTGTGTTTATTAGCAATTTAACTGGGCATTTTAATAGGCAGTGTATGGAATGCCAATTTTATTTTTACAAATAAATTTAGTTATTCACAAACTCAGTCTTTCTTTTCCCAGCAATACAACATCAAACAAACAGTCTTATTCATTGAAGGGTCAAGTGGTCATGGGACCTCATCTGGATTTCACAACTGGATATGGTCTGAATTTGAAGTATGCTGAAGATATCTTTTGCACTCTGGAACTTAAGGTAAAGTCTACATTTAATTTTATACCTGAGGATTTGTTTTGGGGGTTAAACAAGGAATGTATAGGAAGGAGCACAAGCAGCCATCTCTAATATGGTGTGTGTTGCAGACTCAATTTGTGTGTCTGTGCTGGAGACCAGAGAGGACTCTGTCTTTAAAAGGATGGAGCTCTTATTCTGGGTAGAAACCAAATGTGAACTTAAATATTCAGGTGAGTGTAATATATACTAAGTCTTTGCTAATACATAAAAATTGGGGAATTTGTACTGGACAGCACAGATAAAGTGAAATGCAAAACACGTTTGTGAATGTGTGGTATTCACCTCAATCTCTTTTTTATGTTTTTATATATTGTGTTTAATTCAATTGTATAACATTCATGTTCACAACCAATTGAATGAGTTCTCTTACTATTGTCAAGTAACATTAATGTTAATGTTATAACAACTCTTTATTTGTTATTTTATATACAGGTTTGTTTGTAATGTGAGGGTGAGTAATTAACAAAATTATAAGTTTAAGGTGAATTACCCAATTAATTAGTTCAAATAATTTAAATATGCATTCAATCCAATCTGACAATTCTATATCTTTTTTTTAAATGAATGTGTATTTGTAAATACAGATGTGTACAAATATCTGATATTTGTTTTATTCACACTTAGTTACAGACCTGTATTTATTTCTTTATTTCACTAGATAAGTCATATTTTAGCTCAAGACAAATTGATGAACAACTGTATAAAAATACTTTTTAAAAGTTTATTTTTGCTGCCTTTTTGTGTAATCTTGACCACTTAATGTGCTTTAGTTGCGAAGTGATTGCTTTTTTTATGTTGTGTAAAACATTTGATAATAATTTAGCTTATTTCTCATTTGTTTCTGATTTCTCTAGCTGATTGTGATGTTACTGTCCTAAAATGTATCAAAGGGGTAAAAACTAATGAGTTTCTCTTTTACCTAAGAAACCCAGGCAAGATACACACTCACAGAGAAATCTGCCATTTGAATCCTCAAAGGACAAGTTAGACCCTCACAGGTAAGGTCAACGAGCTCATATATTCTGTACATCATCACCTTTTAAATTCATTTAGTTAAATTATTTATTTTGTACTTAATTTATCTACCTACATGTCAGGGAGTACTGAATAAAAATAATATTAATGCTAAAATGATGCAGTTAAATTGTTCTACATTATTATACAGTAATTGTGGTCTATAATTTTACTTTATTTAAAGATAATTTTCCTCTTTTCACAGAGACTGTAGTAAATGCTATAAATGTGACAAATGCTATTACTGACATACTGTATGCTGTCAATGTCTAATGTATCCAGAGCAGATGCTGTGGTGATCATGGAAGAGTCAAGAGCACAAGACGAGTTTCTGCATTGACACCATGGGCTATTCTGGACACCTGCCGTTGACTGACTCAAACCTGCACTTTCTCCATGATGGACACTCATCGTTCTTAAGCCTTCCAGAGTCTTTTAAACCACAGCTCTAGCCTTTATGTTTGGCCAGAGGAGAATTGATCCCTGGCTGAGCCTGGTTTCTTTAACATTTGTTCTTTACTTTCATCAACCGGTGGTTTTGGTTCTGTCCACTCTGTTCCTCTGTCCCTCTGGCTTGCTTGGTCAGAGCTGGCGGAGTTGCTCTTTAATGGATCTTCCTTCAACAGTGACAGTTGTATTAAACTGAACTGAATCAGTTTTGATTAAACTTTTAATTATAACTACATCACCATTTTACCACTACTCTTATCCCTGCCTGACATGCTGTAATGTTACACAATTTTAAATATATCTCAATTCTATTTTATACCACTTTCTCTTTGCCTACCCCCATTTATAAATAAATCCTATAGAAGTTGAGTGTAAAGCACTGTGTGAGTGTTGAGGCTAATCTTCTGTATGAATGAACTAAAAAACAACAGTAACATTTTACCAGTTGTGCAGTAAAAGACTGTTTCACTCCCAGCAGACATTTCTGACAGACCCAGTCATTGGGTTATCTGAATTTAAAATAAGCTGAGTAATATTTTGCAGTGGTTATTAAGGGACTATCCTTAGCGAAATTTTCTTTCTTTTACAAAATGTTTCTTTGAAGATGACACATTAACATCGTTATGAATGTAATAAAGCAGCTGCTTTGTAGTAAAAATTCTTATTAATACACAATTATTTCACTAAGCATATTTATTTTTCACTAGGGTATGCACACATGATACACTCCATACATATACACACATGATACACTCCATACATTTACACACGTGGTAGACTCCATACCATACACTCTACACATATACACACGATTCACTCCATGCAAATGCACACGTGATACACTCTATACATACACACACACACATGATACACTCTATACATATACACTGCATATGCACACATGATACACTCTATACACACACGATACACTATACATATGCACACATGATACACTTCATAGATATACACTCTATACATATGCACACATGACACACTTTATACAGATACACTCTATACATATATATACACACATTATACACTCCTTGCAGAGACATTGGCTACGGACTTTTGTGATATTTCCCGCATGGTATTACGAGGTAATTTTACACCCGTTTATAGTAAAGGACAATTGGCTGAAACTGGGCTTTGCTTAGAGCAAACAGCAGTCTCAAAAATCACATCTATAAAACAGTATAAAACCAAAATGTTCCAGACTAAATCACGCTGCTGTTTTATGGAATCCGACAACAAAATCAAAAGGCGTCTTTGGAGGACATTTGAACATTCTCAGTTTTGTCTTGAAGACTGAGCAACTTGAACATCTTTTAACAGACTCAAATCTAGATTATCTATGTCTTACAAAGACATGGCTTACTCCTACAATGCCTTCATCATTAGTAAATGTTCCGGGATACAAGATGTATAGACATGATAGAAGTAAAGGGAAAGGTTGTGGAGTTTTAATATATGTCAAAGATAGTTTTCAAAGCAAATAAAATAGACACTGGGGACCTTCTTGAATGTGTGGGGATTACTATTATTCTGTCCCCTGAAATGTCTTTTGTTGTTTTGGTGATTTATCGACCTCCAAATGCTGCAAATAATTTTTTTGATTCTCTTTGTAAAATTCTTAAACAGTGTGATGGAAAGGAGGTAATACTCATGGGTGATTATAATCTAAATTGGTTAGACAGAACACGAAGAAAACAACTAAAGGAAATAACTGAATCTTTTCAAATTACACAACTGGTAGAAAAGCCAACACGGATAACAAAATCATCGCAAACTTAATTAGATTTAATTTTCACAAATAAACCAGAGAGAATAAATAAAATATATAATCTAATTACAAGACTGTCAGATCATAATCTAACTCTTGTAGCGAGAAAATTGACTAAAGCCCATTATAGGTTACAAAATCCAATTAAAAGTAAATCATGTATAGCATTTATTGCAAAACAAGATCAATTGAATGTTAAAAATGAAATAAGGCAAACAAATTGCAAATCTATTACTGAAAAATAAATCATGTGATGAGGGTTTTCAGGTTTTCCTGTCTACCCTAAATAACATTGTGACGCTCCTTAAAAAAAAATAAGAACAATAAGGATCCAGATGCAAAGGTCTTTATTGACCGGTGAAATAAAGGATCAAAAAATAGAACAAAGCAGAAAAATAGTGCGGAGCTGACAAAAATACAGAGCAACCTGACAAGACACAGAACAATGAGCAATAACGAACTGACAAGATACAAAAGAACAACAAGCACATATATAGAAGAGATAATTAGAATCAGCTGACACGAATGATCAGCACAGCTGATCAGCAAACACGTGATCAAAACAGAACGCTACTACAGCGCACATGAATGACAAAACAAAACCACTTGATAATAACAGAGACACACTAGGATGCGCGCACAGCCTGCAACCGTGACAGTACCCCCTCTCCTAGGAGCACCTCTTGGGGGGGACTGGAGTAGGCAGATTAATGGCTGTATGAAAAACAGGCTTTAATTTAGGAGCATGGAACGCGGGATGAATTCTCCTGTACATGGGAGAAGGTTTGAGGCGGACTGCCACTGGACTAACGCTTGTAGTGACAGGGCCGATAAATTTAGGAGCTAGCTTATTACAAACGGTATGCAAAGGAATATTTTTAGATGAAAGCCACACTTTTTGACCGACTATGTAAACGGGAGGCTTTGACCGGTGGCGATTGGCCTTAGCCTTAGTGCACGCACCCACTTGGAGGAGGGTCTGTCTGGCCCTATTCCAAGTGCGTCGACACCTCTGAACAAAGAGATAGGCCCGTACCTGACACTGGTAAAGACTTGTGTGCGTACTCCACCCATGAAAGCTGCTGGCTCCAGGAGGCGGGATTCTAGGACACCAAACATCGCAACATACGTTTGAGATCTTGGTTGGCTCTCTCTGTTTGGCCGTTACTCTGAGGATGGAAACCAGAAGAAAGGCTAAAAGTGGCCCCCAATAACTGTCAGAACTCTCTCCAAAATTTAGAGACAAACTGAGGCCCCCTGTCAGAAACCACATCTGCCAGGAGGCCATGTATGCGAAAGACGTGAACAATGACAGCAACCGCTGTCTCTCTGGCTGAGGATAATTTGGGCAGAGGAATAAAATGGGTCTCATAGGCACTGACAGAGGTTGAAGGAGCCCAGGGGGAGGGCGATTGGAAGTCTTAGAAATAGCACAAACAGAACAAGCCAAAACAATCTCACATATATCCCGGCCCATAGCTGGCCACCAGAATCGCTGCTTAACCAGAAATAAAGTGCGACTCACCCCTGTATGACAAGCCACTTTGGAAGAGTGTCCCCATCAAATGACATCAGACCGACTCTCCTCTGGCACAAACAAACGACTCGGTGGGCGTTACCCCATCCAAGGCAGTGCAAACCCTAAACTCGATCTCCCATGTCACTGCAGCAATACAAATCCTCTGTGGGCGAGAATCACGCGTCGGGTTTGATGTTCTTAGAACCCGGTTGAAAGGAAATAGTAAAATCGAACCATCTGAAAAATAACGCCCACCGAGCCTGCCTAGAGCTTAATCGTTTGATGTATTCAAGATCGATTATGATTATGATCGGTCCAAACGATAAAAGGAACCCCCGATCCCTCCAGCCAATGACGCCACTCCTCCAACTTAAGTTTGATAGCCAACAACTCTCTGTTACCAATGTCGTAATTGAGTTCCGCGGAGGATAACCTGTGGGAAAAAAAAGCGCAAGGATGCATCTAGTCATCCGATGAGGAGCGCTGGGACAGGATGGCCCCAACCCCCACCTCTGATGCATCAACCTCCACCACAAACTGCCGAGAAGGACCAGGAGCCACCAGAATTGGGGCTGAACCAAAGCAGCCCTTTAGTTTTGTGAACACAGCCTGAGCTGTGCTCATCCACCTGAACGGAGTTTTGAAGGAGGTTAAGGCAGTCAGGGGCACGGCGAACTGGCTGAAATTGCAAATAAAACGCCGGTAAAAATTGGCAAAGCCTAGAAACCTCTGCAGTTTCCCCAACAAATCTGAGGTTTATGCAGGACCAGCCACAGATGCCCAAGAACCACTGGTGTATTGGTGGTGTCTGTTGAAAAAAATTAAATAAGTTCAGAGTGATTGCCAGAAGTTAACAACCTTATAGGACCAGTGGAGTGAGTGATAGATGGCAGAGAGCGCCCGCAAAGGGCGTGAACAGCAATAGGCTGAGCGAGAGGAATAATGGGAAGTTTAAACTAAAAGCAAAGTTGGTGTCCACAAAATTGCCTTCCGCTCCAGAGTCAATAAGAGCTAGACAGTCTTGTGTTTGAGAACCCCAACCCAAGGTAACAGAGTAGGGTAGCAGCAACAGAGGGTTTCTTCGAATTAATTTCACCCGTCAGTAACCACTTACCTACTGACGGGTGCTGGCTTTTACTGGACAAGATGCCACAATGTGCCCCGCCCCTCCGCAGTACAGGCACAGTCCCTCAGACCGCCGACGTTGGGTTCTGGCCCGGTAGTGATGCCATCCGTGATCGCCGGAAGAGAAACAGGAAACGATCCTGGATCGAAAGAAGGCGCCCGCCTGTTATGTGTCTCCCTCCAAAACAGTCTGGCGTCCACCTGGACCGCCATATCAATGAGACCGTCCAAAGACTTGGGGAGGTCTAACGCATAAATCTCCTCCTGATATGATCAGCAAGCCCATGGAGTAACATGTCCCACTGGGCTTCCGCGTTCCAACTGCACTCAGCGGCTAAAGTACGGAACTCAAAGGAATAATCCGCAACACTGCGGCCTCCCTGCCGAAGCTCAGCTAGAACCCGCGCCGCCTCAGTCCCTGAAGCTGCACGGTTGAAGACCTTTTTAAGTTCCTCCAAAAAGGATTTAAAAGAAGCATAACAGGGAAGTTTCTGTTCCCATACGGTGGTTCCCAACAGAGCAGCTTTACCTGAAAGGAGGATGATGACAAACGCAACCTTAGCCTGCTCTGTGGGAAAAGATGATGGCTGCAAAGTCATGTACAGAGAACACTTTGCCAGAAAGGAACAACATAACTGGGGTTCCCCTGAATAAAATTCCGGAGGAGGAAGACGGGGTTCAGGTCGGCGACTCACTGCCTCCACTGCTAGAAGTGATGGTGGACTGGACTGTTCTGCCTGTGTGACGATCTCCCCTGTGAACTCCTGGACTTGAGCGGTAAGTGTCGTTACCTGTGTGGCCAGGCTCTGTATGGCCTGATGAGTGGCTGCCATTAACTCATCATATTGGTCGATCCGTGCATTGCTCAGATTAATGAACTCAGTGATTTGAGTGACGCTTGCTGGATCCATTAGTGGTCAGTTCGTTCTGTGATGCTTCTTAAAAAATAAGAACAATAAGGATTCAGATGCAAAGGTCTTTATTGACTGGTGAAATAAAGGATCAAAAAATAGAACAAAACAGAAAAATAGTGCAGAGCTGACAGGAAAGTCCAGAGAAGTCCAGATCTGTAAAGATCTTCGGAACAGCTGGCAGATCCAAAAATACAGAGCAACCTGACAAGACACAGAGAACAATGAGCAATAACGAACTGACAAGATACAAAAGAACACCAAGCACATATATAGAAGA
>CAIGQZ010000379.1:750263-778262 GCA_903798205.1 Danio tinwini | reverse complement strand
TACACATGATTCACTCCATACATACGCACACATGATACACTCTATAGATATACACTCCATGCATATACACACTCGATACACTCCATCTAATCTATAAGCAGGTGTGTTTGATTAGAGTTGGAGCTAAACTGTGCAGGACAGTTTGCCTGTCATATACACACACAAGATACACTCCAGACATATACACACTCTATACATATGCACGCATGATATACTCATACACACACATGATACACTCTATAGATATACACTCCATACATATACACACATGATATACTCCACACATATACACACTCCATACATATACACACACATGATACACTTTATAGATATACCCTCCATACACATACACACATGATAAACTCCATGCATATGCACGCATGATACACACTCATGATATACTCCATACATATATACACACATGATACACTCTATAGATATACACTCTATACATATGCACACAAGATACACTCCATACACATACACACACAAGATACACTTCCTCTATACATATGCACACATGGTATACTCTATACATTATAGATTAATTTTATTTTTAAAAAAATTATTAATCTTATTTTTTAATTCAACTATAGGGGTGAGACAGGTAAGGGGTCTACAAGACATTGTGCCCAGGGGCCTTTGAATTCTTAATCCGGGCCTGCCTTTCATAGAGTTTCATTGGGATTCTCAGTCTACATGAAAACCAAAGGCTGTAATTGTATATATTTATAATATTATTAAAGAGCCCCTATTATGGGTTTTTGAAAATGACCTTCCATGTAGTGTGTAACACAGCTCTTAGTGAAGTGCAATATCCAGCTAAAGCTTAAATTTGAAAGTGGACAGTTTTTAAAACTATTGATTCATCTATAAAAGAGTCGACTCATAGTGGTTTAAATGAATCGTCTTGATAACGAATCTTCAGCCGTTTCGGAGTGACGTCGTTACGAAACATAATGGTTGCGCGCGCACACCTGGCAAAATTTAAACCTGCGGCCCCGCACACTAACACAGCAGCAAGACGCTCATGAAGACGCTGTGCTTACCTGGATATTATTGGAAGTGTGAGGGAAAGGAGTCGTTCAGAAATCTGCACGCTTATAATGTGTGATCTATCACTACACAGCTCATGCATTAGTTTCTGCCTCCATCTTGTAATGGACAGACAAGACACTAGGGGTGCAGGCAAAATAAGGACAAAATATTAGGTACACCGGCTGGCTGCTGAACGCTGGGCTTCAGGCTGGTGAGCAGCACTGAAAAGGCTTGCGAATGGAGAGCGGGAGCCCGCAGAGATAGCTTGTCAGAGGACAGAGGATACTACAACCTCCCGGCTGGGGATGTGATCATATAGATCATTCAGTAATCGCGTGTACTGTATCAGGTTAACTCTTTAAATTCTCATATCGCGTCTAATGCCACGTTGTAAACGCGACGCGTGCTGCTTTGTTTACAGATTTAAATGCTTTCGTGAGCTCGATCCACTGCCATTTGTCGTTGCTATGGCCACCGTTAGCTGATCCTGCACATGTGCAGCGGTCAAGGTTCAGAATAGTTTAGCTTTTGCTGCTGTGTGGATTAAAACTGAATGTATGTCATACATATGCTAGTGTTTAACTGCACTGCTTTCGGTGCTGAGATGTCTGAATAACACTGTTGAAAACTGGGTACTGTTTACTGTGGTGTTAGTAAGTTTACTTTGAAGCGTGTTTCGAGCATCCGCTGCGATCGGATCCTATACCAATGTTGGCGACCCGCGGCCGCGGGCTTGATAAACCACGCTGGCCATTTTACTGTCTCGCGCTGAAGGCTGTCGACCAATGGCAACAGGCTGTCATCGGTCCAATCAGCGCAGATTAGCTTTGCGCTAAGCAGGGGTTTGGGAACAAATGATTCGCTGAACGATTCATATGGAAGTCGCTGGGATAATTAGGTAAAAATAAATGCATATTATGAGACCATGAACGTGTTTTTTGACCTTGCATGCATATCAGTATGTTGTTAGAGACCCATAAAACCGAAATATGACTCTTTTCAATGTGTAATAGGGGCTCTTTAAAAAATTATCAATTTAAGTTAATAGATGCACATTTCAGAGGGGCTGCGTTTTTGGCAGGGGTAACAGCTTGCACAGCGGAATGAACTACCAACTGTTCTGGCATACGTTTTACGCAGTGGATGCCCTTCCAGCTGCAACCCAGTACTGGAAAACACACACTGATGCACTACAACCAATTTAGTTCACCAATTCCCCTATAGCGCATGTGTCACACAAACCAGTGACCTTCTTGTTGTGAGTTGACAATGCTAACCACTGAGCTATCATGCTGTCCTAGAATTAATATATTTACCCAAAAGATTTCCTTAATGATCTTTGCATATCACTTCAGTTGTACCTTTACATGGTTTTCCAGTTACATTTAGAATAGATTTTTTTTTCATTTATTTATTTATAACAAAATAATTGTATAATAGTAATAATACTCTAATTTGTAATAAATATTTTTTTAAAAGTATTTATTAAAATGATATATTTATAATTTTAGGTATTTATAAATAAACGGGGGGGTGGCTTTGTTGTGGGGGCGTGGCTTGTGGATATGGGCGGGACTTAAACTCACTCCAAAGTAAAGCCAAAAGTTGTCAGCGCTGCCATACACACTGATTCACACACATACACTACGGACAAATTAGCTTACCCAATTCACCTATAACACCCAGAGAAAGCCCACACAAACATGGGGAGAACAAGCAAACTACACACAGAAATGCCAACTGACCCAGCCGAGGCTCGAACCAGCGACCTTCTTGCTGTGAGGCAATCATGCTACATGCTGCAACACCGTGACGCTCTGCTACTAAGCAGCTTCTGCGTAATAGCACATTTTCATGCTATCAAAGAACTATTGTCTCAAAAATGAATAAAGGTGAATAAAGCAGACAAAGCACCAGAAGGGGCACTAAACCTTTATATACTTCAATAAATAAGCTGTTAATTTTGCTAAAATACATAACATGTGCAGAAGCAGTGGTGTAGTACAGATGTATTGAGGTCACAGGTGTATGTGGTTCAACCAATCAGAATCAAGCATCATAACTATGTATAAAAAATGTTGTACACTCTCCTAAAAAGTGCTATTGTCCCACTTAGTGTGACGTGTCTTGACACAGTTTGATGTCAGACACTTGCACAGTGCATGAGACGATTCTTACATTATTCTGTATATACCTCCTCACTAATCTGTATACACCTGTATCTGTATATACACATTAATCTGTATATACCTCCCCATTAATCTGTATACATCTGTATATTCCTCCCCAAGATGTAAATTTTTCTGGACCAATTTTTCTGAGAGTATTCAATGGGAGAGAGCATGGTTATTATCTGAAAAGTTCAGCATATCTAACAAAATAAGAGAGATATATTTTAAGATATTGCATAATGAAATTGCTAATTATTTTTGATATATATAATTTGTGTACTTTCTGCAATATACATTCATTCATTCATTTTCCTTTGGCTTAGTCCCTTTATTAATCAGGGATTGCCACAGCGGAATGAACCTCCAACTTATCCAGCACATGTTTTGCGTAGTGGATGCCCTTCCAGCTCCACAGCAAACATCCATACACACTCATTCACACTCATACACTACGGCCAATTTACTTTATTCAATTCAACTATAGCGCATGTCTTTGGACTGTGGGGGAAACCTGAGCACCTGGAGGAAACACACACAAACAAGAGGAGAACATGCAAACTCCACACAGAAATGCCAACTGACTCAGCCGAGGCTTGAACCAGCTGTGAGGCAACAGTGCTAACCACTGAACCACTGTGTTGCCTTGCAATATACATGAAGAAACCTTATGTCACTTATTCCATAATTGCACTCACGTTAAATTTATTTGGATAACATAATTTTTTATTTATCGTCCTTGTTTAAATATTTAAATTTGTCTATAAAAATATATTTCTGTACTTCTCTGGTAATGATCATGCTCTCAATCTTGTTGTTGACTTTTGTGTTACACTGTAAATCTTTTATACACAAAAGTTTCTAAAGGCAATACCTAGATTTAATACTTTCCTTGCTGAAATTTTGTTCGAACTTGAATCTCTTAAGCTTATTAATATTCAATTCAATTCAATTCATCTTTATTTGTATAGCGCTTATACAATGTAGATTGTGTCAAAGCAGCTTCACATGGAAGTTTATAGTGAATTGAAACAGTGTCAGTTCAGTTTTCAGTGTTTAAGTTCAGTTTAGTTTAGCTCAGTTCAGTGTGGTTTAATAATCACTACTGAGAGTCCAAACACTGAGGAGCAATTCCATCGATGCGCAGCTCTACAGATCCCGAACCATGCAAGCCAGTGGCGACAGCGGCGAGGAAAAAACTTCACCAATTGGCGAAAGTGAAGAATTTAAAAAACCTCGAGAGAAACCAGGCTCAGTTGGGCACGACCATTTCTCCTATGGCCAAAGGTCTTGTGCAGAGCTGCAGTCTAGGCGCAGTAGCTGGACCTCCGCGAAGACACGTCTGTCCTTGGAGCATCACAGGAATCAGTCTTATGCTCTCCATCATGACCACCACAGCAGCAGCTCAGGATACGGCCTGGTCCGGGAACCTTGGGATCGTCTCGTCGCTGGTCTTGGATTGCATCAGTGGCACTGCATAGTCTGAGGGTCTCGAGATGAGTACCCCCAGGTGGAAATACAGAATAAGGAGAATAATTAGCGTAGCTGCTGTTCATAGTGTATATAAACAAGAAGCAAAATCGTGTGTGGGGCACATCATGTGTCATACCGCTATGTAATGCACTGAGTGTATGCTTTGCTAAAAAGATAGGTCTTTAATCTAGTTTTGAAGAGTGAGAGTGTGTCTGAGCCTCGGACATTATCAGGAAGGCTATTCCAGAGTTTAGGGGCCATATATGAGAAGGCTCGACCTCCTTTACTCGATTTAGCTATTCTAGGTACTACAAGAAGCCCTGAGTTTTGAGATCTTAAAGAGCGGGTTGGATTGTAGCGAGACAAGAGGTTGGTTAAATAAACAGGAGCTAGATTATTTAAGGCTTTATAGGTAAGAAGCAATATTTTAAATTCAATACGAAACTTAACAGGCAGCCAGTGTAAGGAGGATAAAATTGGGGTGATATGATCATATTTTCTAGACCTGGTAAGAACTCTGGCAGCTGCATTTAATAATTATAATAAGAATACGTTTCTTAAAGCTTATGATAATATTTTTTCTTAATGATTGAGGCATCTTTCTTTCTCTTTCTTTCTTTAATAACTTTTGTTTTTGTATTTTCTTTTCAATGGAGTAATGTCATTTTTCTTGTATTTAATAAAAAGCGTGCATAGTACATGTGTTGCTTGCAGCAAACACACACACCTACAAAAACCTTATGACCTACATATGTCTAACAAGCACTTTACTCTCACATCTTAATAAAAAGGACAGTATAACTGCAGAATTTAGATATTTTATATTTTATTTTTTATTTAGATATTTTATATCTTTTATAAATGTAATATAAGCCCATAAATGTAATAAATAAATCATGATAATACTTTACTCCGGGGAGGCGTGGTGGCGCAGTGGGTAATGTGTCACAGAAAAAAAGGTTGTGGTTCAAGCCTCGGCTGGGTCAGTTGGCATTTCTGTGTGGAGTTTGTTCCAGTTTCCCCCACAGTCCAAACATATGTGCTGAAATGGGTAAGCTAAATTGTCCGTAGTGTATGAGTGTGAATAAGAGTGAATGGGTGTTTCAAGTGCTGGGTTGCAGCTGGAAGGGCATCAGCTGCATAAAACATATGCTGATAAGTTGGCGGTTCATTCCACTGTGGCGACCCCTGATTATCACTAAGCCAAAAAGAAAATGAATGAAAGAATGAATAATTTAATCATAACATATTTATCTTAAAATATAAAAATAGACTAAAAAAGCCTGGGTGGCTGATAATTACAGGGCATAAATTTAGTTATGAATTTCAGAATTCAGGAAATATTCTGTGGTTTTAAATTAAGCTTTCATTAATTCACCTAAACGAATGTTTGTTCTGTGCAGCACGGCGGCAAGAAGGTCACTGGTTCGAGCAACGGCAGGGTCAGTTGGCTTTTCTGTGTGGAGTTTGCACGTTCTCCCCATGTTCGCGTGGGTTTCCTCAGGGTGCTCCGATTTCCCCCACAATCCAAAGACATGTGCTATGAGTGAATTGGGTAAGGTAAATTGTCGTGGTGTGTGTGTGTGAATGTTTCTCAGTTATGAGTTGCAGCTGGAAGGTCATCCATTGCGTAAAACATGTGCTAGCGGTTCATTCTGCTGTGGCGACCCCAGATTAATAAAGGGACTAAGCCGAAAAGAAAATGAATGAATGAATAATGTTTGTTCCAACTAGGATATTCATAAAAACAAAACAATGTAGCAACCAACGTACTTGTTTTAATGTAGCTACATCTAGTGGTTATACAACGCTACTACACTCACACGACAGACATTTAAATATTTTACCTGTGTTTATAGCATTTACCAATTGAGCTGACGTGTACAAAATATATAGACCTTCTTGATTACAACCTATAGAAAAAAAGGGTTCCAAATAGTTCCAAAAAAATTAACCGTTTTTGGTTTCCCCAAAGAATCTAACAGGTTTTATATATAAAAAATATTTTATATGGTGGGATGCAAAAAAAAAAGAGATAGTGTTTTCAAAAATAAAAATGGCACATTCTACCAGAAACGTACATTTTCACTTATAAAAAAAGTGACAGGGCCTGACCTTTAAGCTTGTCGTCCTCGAAAAATCATACAAAGCAAGCAATAAATCATACAATTCAATAACAGAATGCATCCTTGATCACTCTCAGCTTCACCTGCATCAAATGATGTCACTTCCGAGTCATAGTCTTAAATGTGTATTGCACACATTTTGTTAAATTTAATGCAAACAATGTGACAGGACTGACAGAAACATGGGGACAGTTGTAAATTTATTTGTGTTATATATTTGTAGTATTTATTTGTAGAATTTATTTATAATTTCATGTTTTTAGTCAGTTGATGTGAATGATAACAACTTAAACTTGCCATTTCTGAAGTTTTCTTTCCCTAGTTTTTAGCATAACAAAACTATTAAAGCTGTAGGGTCAATTGGGCCGAGGACAAGGACAATGACAGGGTTCGGACATTTGCAAAGTATTTTTGATAGGGAAAAAAAAATCTGAGAACCAAATGAATGGCATAGTCCTTTACAAAATCAAGCATCAGTCCATTTTGGATTTTTTTGGGATGAAATATTATTTATTCAATGTTTTTATTTCAGGGACAGATAATGTACGTTTCTGCTAGAATTTTTTTTTCATGAATTTAAACTTTTATAAATTTCTTTCTTCTGTTGAACACAAATCAAGATATTCTGAAGAATGTATTTTCCAACATTCTTCAAAATATCTCAAACAGGTTTGGAATAAGTGAGGGTGAAAATGAAAATGCAGATTTTTAATTTAATTGCTTTGTTGTTGCATAGTAAATACTCTTCTTGTTTTAGAACACACTAAATGGATGAAATGTAAGTAACTAGAGTGACACTAAATACATTAATGTTACTAAATATTTTATTTAAATAAAATTCAGTTTTTTTGAACTTTATATTCATCAAATATCCCGAGAAACAAACCCTATCACAGTTTCCACAAAAAGTGAATCAGACTTTGATTTTCAACTGATAATAACAATAAGAACCATTTTTATTAGCCTAATGACTGAGCATGAATTATAAATTTTCATACATAATAGAGCAGCAAATCCTTAATTCTGAAGGATCATGAAAATGAACACTGTGAAAATTATGCTGAAATTTCAGCTTTGATTTTTATGCACACATTAGGCCTACATATTCAGATATGGCTTCTTTAAACTTTTATTTCACAGTATGACGAATTCACTGAGCACAGGACTTTCAGTTATTTTCCCTCAAATTAGTTTTTTTAATGTGTATTCTCATTTATGCATGTATTTTCGAGATGCTGAAGAAGAGTGATCTCATCCATTAATGATGATGATGTCAGACGGATGACAACATTTTCAAAATGACAAAGTCCTTGTGACGATGGTCGATAACTTTTAGCCTATATTTTATGCCCTGATACAACAAATTCGCCTTAATTCACCTGTACAGACACTGTGTGAACTTCAACCTAGATTACACAATAATTAGGTCAACAAAACCGGAAGTTGCTACAGTATGTCAGCTGCTAACGTTACGTAGGTTTGTAAAACATGTTTCAGATGTCAAACTGCACCTCAAACTGAAACTGTGTTATGTTTTTAATTGTGTATTATAAACGTTTGCGAACTACTGCTTAACCGTCAAATGAACCTCGCAAACACCGGTTTATGTCATTTTCATGGTCACACCGTGAAATCCCCGACCTTTGGACTACATCGCTCGTCGTGACGTCATCTTCAGTCTATCGCCACAGTTCCATCCTATAAAATCTGAAGCAGTCGCTCAGTCCTCATTACAGCAACTGAGGAGCACTCCATGAGTTTTTTCTGCACTACAAACTGCACAACAGGTAAAAAAAAAAACGTTTTTTGTTCTGTTTCTTGTGCCTGTAGCCTATGTATAGCCTGCATCTTTTTGTTTAATGTGCTCTCTCAACATAAGCTTATGTGTTTTGTTAGTCTACTGCTTTAAATTATATATTTTATTTTTAAATAGAAGAGATGTCAGTTTGCTAACAACTTGAACGATTTTCTTTTGCAGATTTTCTGCTAACATGGGTTCTATGGAAGATGTAAATAACCAGGTTTGCCACTTTAAGCCTCATTAATGTCATATAATGTTGAAAATGGTTGTGTGTCTTTTTTGTTTATTTGGTAAGGAAACAAAGCAAGGATGACAGTACATATATATTTATGTTTGTATATTTGTATCAATGTATTTTAAAAGAAACACAACATACAGTTAACCAATGACAGCAGGGTACCTGTCGGGTCTTAAGATGTCTTATTATGTCTTAAATTTCAAAAACACAATTTCAGGCCCTAAAAAGTCTTTAATTCACTAAAATATTGTCTTGTAGACAATTAATAATTATTTAAATTTTTTTTATTGAAATAATTTTAAACAGATTGCAATTTTCCTTTGTTTATGTAAAGCTACCCAATCGATCCAAAACTTATCCAATCACCAACAACACATCTCAATACAACTTTTAGCAAAACTACTATTATAACTGTAGTTTGTAGTGAACATTTAGTTTTTAAAGAGTTTTACTAAGTTGTTGAAAAAAATGTATGTATACAACTAAGCTCTGCTTGTTTTGACACATTATTTAAAATATGTGACTGATTAGATTTTTTAAAGTCCTAAACATTTAGCCCTATAGAAGTCTATAACATTTCATTCTTCATGGTTTAAAAAAGGTCTTAAAAAGTCTTAAATTTGACTTGGTGAAACCTGCAGAAACTCTGGGCAGCAAATCATTACATGCAGTGATACTTGTTTGATTTACAACAATTCTTGGGCTGTTTTATGTGTTCTAGCCCTTTCTATTGCTGCGGTCAAAACAATATTATGAAAAGAGAGCAGACAGAATCTTTTAAGATCCATGTCACGAGTAAAACATGCTGTAAAATAATTTAGTTTAGTTTAGTTTTTTTGCGGCAAAGATGTTTTCTTTTAAATGTAAATATGTTGTTTGTTGGATGAAATGTGAATCTTCTCATCCCTGTCTGTTTCTTTCTAGAATGTGGTTGCCCGAATTGTTCACCTTCCCCTGGTTGTTTCCACCTACGACATGGTGTCGAACGTGTACGTCAACACTAAGAACAACCACCCGTACCTGAAG
This sequence comes from Danio tinwini, assembly GCA_903798205.1. Lineage (NCBI taxonomy): Eukaryota > Metazoa > Chordata > Actinopteri > Cypriniformes > Danionidae > Danio > Danio tinwini. The sequence goes on along the minus strand of CAIGQZ010000379.1, from coordinate 768,392 downwards.
TCTGTGTGCGAGGTTGCTGAGAATGGTGTCAAATCCATAACCTCAGCTGCCTTTCACAGCGCTTTACCAATCATTGGCAAACTGGAGCCTCAGAGTAAGTCTATTGTTATTTGCAGGGTGAGATCAGGGCAGATTACATTGAGACTGTGCTTTGACCAAACCTTTTTTTTGTAGTCTCTATGGCAAATGACCTGGCGTGCAAAGGACTGGATAAGATTGAAAAGACTCTGCCGATTCTACACAAGCCATCTGAACAGGTAAATGGCCACCATGGGAATAAAGTTAATAGTTTTTATTTTGTTTTTTATTATTGTGAGCATATTCGTTCATCATAAATAATGATAACTTCCACTTTTTCTTGCAATAACATCTGTTCAGCTCTTTTTTGATCACGTGTTTACTGGCATGGGGACAAACTGTCTCTCACATGACGTCACAGTAATAAAGAGCATTAGTAACAACTCACTTTTCTGGTGGCATTTTTCGTCCATAACAATTTCTCAAATGTTCTAAAACATGAATACAACCAATCAGATATGATGTGCACCACAACATTGCAAACCTTTTAATTAAAGTAAAAACATTAAGGCAAAGAAAGTTTATTTATACACATTTCATACACAATGGTAATTCCAAGTGCTTTACATAAATAGGAATAAAAGAGACAAGTATAAGAAAATAAAAGCAACAAAGAATTAAAATAATAAAAAACAGATTAAAATGTGTTAAACAGGTTTTAAAAGAATGAAAAAGAAAGATTAAGACCAAAAAACAAAAGCAATGATTTGGAAATTGGAACATTGGCTATTAATTGGCTTGTCTTTGTGTTCTATACAGTGCATTAATTAAGTTTTAGTTAATTTATTTTCTCAGTTAGAAAACTGAAATGTAACAAATAGCTAACTAATTCTTTAAAGACAGACCTGTTGATAAATGGTATTAAATTTAGCTAAAGCCGTCTGTCTTCATTTGTTTTACCTTGTTGTTTAAAATAATTGTATTTAACAGCTGAATTTGAGGTAAAAAAAACAAAAAACTTTTTTAATCCACTCCAATCCTACTCTAATTGCACCAAAAATGTATCTTTAGCTCCCCCACTCATTATTACACGGTATTACTTTATTACACTCTGCACACCATCTTAGAACCATCACTTTTAGTCTGTACCTTCTAAATAAGTGGTGAGTGCTAATAGAACAAGCATACAACTCTTTCTTGACGTAAAACCACAAGTTTGAAGATCATGCCATCCCACAGCCTATTCAGTTTAATATATTTTTCATTTTCTCTTTAAAAACTTTCTTTTCTTTTTTATTTTATTGTGATTATTTATTTGACTTAATACGCCATGCTGTCAACCTCAACTTTCGGTACTGACCTATTTATATGCTTAATTTGTTAAATGAATGCACATCATATATTGTTTATTCACATCATATACAGTTTGTTACACAATATGTGTGTTATAGTGTGGTTTATTTATTTTTTGATAAATTTTGTACTGTTATATATTTTTATGTTTTTTTTATTTGTACTATTTATTTTTTGTCTTTTACATTTTGTAACCATAAATTTTCTCAGTTAGAACACTTAAATTTAGTCAGCGCCAATAGCATAGTGGTTAGTGTGTCGACACATGGCACTCTGGTGCTCACAGTTGAGTTTGATTCCTGGCTCGAGGTCCTATGCTGATCCTTCCCCTCTCTCGGCTCCCTATTCTTTCCTGTCTACACTCTACTGTCCTATCGATTAAAGGTGAAAACGCAGAAAAAATAATTATTATAATTTTGCCAAAGCCATCAGTCTTCATTTTTTACCTTGTTGTTAAAAATAATTGCGTTTAACAGCTGAATTTGAGGTGTAAAAGTAGACTTTACAATGTTTTTTTATAAAATCCATCAATCAGAGAGTAATAGTAAACAAATTGCACCAAACATTGATCTTTAGCTCCGCCCACTCACATGAACCACAGTGAATTACATAAATGATTCATTTGTGCTATGCTATGTAAAAATGTGTATATGCTATAAAAATATAAATAAAAATCTATATAAAAACAGCTTCTATAGATAAAATAGCCATTTCAAAGGAATTCTTCAGGAGACTATAGTTCTGTCAGGTCTCTAATGTTTATTCTTCTCTTTCAGATTGTGGCCAATGCTAAAGATGCAGTGACAGGAGCCAAGGAGGCTGTCAGCGGTACGGTGAGTGGTGCCAAGGAGTCTGTCTCCATCACCCTGAATGATGTGATGGATCGAACACGCGGGGCAGTGCAGGGCAGCGTGGAGAAAACCAAGACTGTGGTCAGCGGTGGAGTCCAGACGGTGATGGACAGCAGGATGCTCAAATTGGTGTCCAGCAGAGTGGACAATGCACTGAGCACATCTGAGACGCTGCTGGAGCACTACTTGCCTGAAAATGAGGAGGAAAAAGGTGAGGGCCTTGTTTACTATCAGTTTATGGTGTTCTATCTGGTGTGTGGCTGCTTTCAGTGCAAACACTGTATACTTTTACTTACAAACACTGTAGCTAAAACCTAGAAGACTTTGGTTTGCTGTTGTCGACAGGTTAAGAAAAGGCTGCTTTTGGGAAAGCACTTCCACTTTTCTTACGGTTTAAGTATGTGTTTAAACAGATTCCATTGTTAGTGTTTTTATAACTGTTTTTACAAGTAAAGTCTGCAAAGCTGAAATTGGTAATACACTGTAAAAAATGCTGGGTTCCACACAATCGATTTGTGTTGGGACAACATGAAGGAAATAATTTATTTATTACAAATTCAAGTGAATTGAACATAAAAATTGTGGTGTTTTAGCTCATTTGAAATAAGTAGTTTAAACAAATAGCAAACATAATTTTTTTAATTGTAGGCGTTTTCTTTCTGACATGCTGTAAGCAGTAGAAAAGTCAAAGCAGACTGGGAAATCTGACCAATCAGAGCAAAGCAGGCTGTTAGAAGACGGCAGTGTTGCTTTATCAAGTCCAAAAGCTGTCCAAAACCCGCCCAAAGCACAAAAAAAACACCCAAAATATTAGATGAATATTCAATTAGATGAATATTCAATTATTCAATTTTAGTTTAGTTTATTTAAATCAAAATTAACTTTACTTTAACTGTTATAATTTTTATCCATACAGTGGCCAACACCATCAGTCACAGAAACACAACATAAACAGATCATATTCAAAAACTGCCCCACCTTGCCCACACACTGCACTTAATGTTGTGTAGATTAGACTACCTGTTATAGTATGTTTTACTTTCGAAATGGGGTATAAATTTGTCCCATTTGGCATTTTAAATTCTTTTGAACATTGGTGCTGCTTGTCAATGCTGCTATGTTTGATCTTGCTGTCAATTGCGGGAAAAAAATATAGATAAAAGTGTCATGATAAACAACTGTGAGTTTAACTGCAGGCGCTAAGTGATGTGCGTGCACGCGAAGGGGAGTCCGATTTTGCTACATCTTTCCTTCACCACCTCTTGCGGATGGGCACACGTGGTTTGTGCTACGCACTGGTCACTACTAACTGAATGGAGTAGGAACACACAGTTATGTTTTGTTAAATAAGTTGCATATAAAATTTATATTATACATTTTAAAACCACCCAAATTTTGTCAACCCGCCAATGGCATTTTTTACCTGCAAAATCAAAATCAAAACGACGCAACACTGGAAGGCGTGGTTTAGAGACTGGATCCTTGAATGGAGTGATTCAGACACAAATAACTAATCAGAGAAAACTAAAAGAGTATTTTCACCTCAGATGGATGTAATCACAGGAGAGCAAATTTTGAAACCTTAAATACTGTATAAATAGCATAAAAAGGGCATTTTAAAGGGATAGTTCACCTAAAAATTACAATTCTGTCATCATTTACTTAGCTTTTACTTGTTCCAAATCTTTTTGACTTTTTTTTTATTCGGTTAAACACAAAAGTAGTTATTTTGAGGACCAAAACAGCATCCCAGATGTTTACAGTGTGCTCAGCCTGCTGGTTTGTCCACACATTTTTACCATCACATGATCTCTTATAACAAAGTCACATGACCTTTTTTTTGGGCATACATGAATTTGTTTGGTAAAAGTGTTTCCATCATAGTTTTTGCACATCTTTTCTTATCGAATAAAAAGTTTATCCTACTCAGTTATGCTCATATGTTTTTTATGCAAATTTTCATTTATTCGCATCTAGGTGTGTCCATTAACCATTTTTTTATGCGCATCTCCAAAATGCACACAAAAATGGGTGGATAGAAATTTAGCTATAGAGGTTTGGAAGCCATTTAGGATGAATACATTTGAATTTTTGGGTGAACTATCCCTTTAAAATGCACTACTGTAAATTTAAATAACCTCATTTGTTTATTTATTACAATTGTACAGTAGGATCAAATTCTGAAAACTTGAAATAAATATTACTAAAATACTATAAAAAATTATATTATTAATTATTAAAACTTCAAATAATTACACAAATATTATAATTGTTTTATTACTACATTATTATTATAATAATTATTACAGTGACAGTTTCTCTAGGGCATCCGCTGTCTAAAACAGTTGGTGGTTCATTCCACTGTGGTGACCCCTGATGAATAAAGGGACTAAGCCAAATGAAAACTAATGAATAAATGAATAGTTCTCCCAAAAACTACACATCTGCCATCATACTGTCATGTTTCCATGTTTTAAACAAATGTCTTGATAAAAGACTTTCAGTATATGGAAAAATGTTTCAGTTTTTACAAAGATTGACTAAATTTCAACACAATAAAAAAAAATTCCATAAATCATCCATAGCCTTTTGCACTCCATGAACTACATATGTACATTTCAGATTCACGTCTTGTGATAGTCTTGTGATATGCTTCCTAAGAGACATGGCTTTCTAATTAATTAACAAGAGCATCCATACTATATGCTCTGTTATGTGTGTCAAATAGTGCTGGGAATTACTTCATTTCCCTGGAAAAAGAAAATTAATGTGCAGAACATGTTGCAGAACATCCGACTTGTTCACGTCTCAGAGATTGTTGACCAGAAATCTGAAATTACTCCCGTTTCGTAAGCCTCACTAATCTTGCAAATGGAGATCTAACCAGTGGAGATTGTGAAATCTCAACAAATGTTCCTTTGTCCCATTTCTCTCTCAGAAGGTGAAGAGAGGAATACTGAAGGATTAGAAAATGACAGAGATTTGGCCAATTATTATGTCCGACTGGGGTCTCTGTCCATTAAAGTCAGAGACAGGACTTATCAGAGAGCTGTGGAGAAAGTTTGTCATGCCGTGCAGCGTGGACAGGAGTCCATCTCACAGCTAAACCACACCATGGATATAGTAGGTTAATCTTCAGATGAACTCTTAGAGGTCAACAGTAATGTAATCAAAGTACTGACAACTCATGTCATTGGTTTTGTTTTTAGATTGAATTTACCAGGAAGAATATTGATGGGCCGAACCAGAAGCTGCAGGAGAAACTGGGTTCACTGATGGGCTGGAAGAGCATTTCTCAAAGCCAAGAAACAGAGAGTGAAACAGACAGTGAAGCTGAGGTATCAGAGATATTAATGCTTTTTAGCAATATAAACGGCAAATTGATCACAAATTATTCCATTTCACTTGAGAAATTTTTGTCTTTTAATGTACACAGAGAAGGCTTTAACTTTGTTTACTTTATTGTGACAGAAATATATAAAAACTGCAGATAAAATTCTGAAGGGTAAAAATAAATATTATTAATAATTAACACTTAAAAATAATTACATTATTGGTTACATGTGTTTTTAATTTTAATGGAAATACAACTGAATTTGTGAGTAAAAGTTAAAGAAATATAATATAGGGAAGGGTTTCTAAACCACGTTCCTGGAGGACCACCAGCACTGCCTGTTTTGGATGTCTACTTAGTCAGTCACACCCATTACAGCTCTTTCAGTCTCTGCTAATGAGCTGATGACCTGAATCAGGTGTCTTTGTTTAAGGAGAGATGGTAAATGTGTAAAGCTGGTGGTCCTTTAGAAAGGTGGTTGAGAAACACTGTTATATGGGACATTCTACCAGAAATGTACATTTTCACTTATAAAACCAAAAAGTGACAGGGCCCGATCTTTATGCTTGTCGTCCTCAAAAAATCATACATAAACAAGCATAAAATCATACAATTCAATGACAGAACACATCATTGATCACTGTCAGCTTCTCCTCCGTCAAATGATGTCACTTCCTTTGAGTCATAGCCTTAAATGTGTATTGCATGCATTTTATGTTAAATTTAATGCAAATGTGACTGGACTGACAGAAACATGGGTACAGTTGTAAAATAGTATTTATTTGTAGAATTTATTTATAATTTCATATTTTTAATCAATTGATGTGAATAATAACAACTTAAACTTGATATTTCTGGAGTAATTTTTTCCACAGTTTTTAGCATAACAAAACTATTAAAGCTGTAGGGTCAATTGGGCTGAGGACAAGGACAATGACAGGGTTTGCACTTTTGTAAAGTGTTTTTATTAAAGAAAAACATCTGAACCAAATGAACAACATATTCCTTTACAGAACAACTCACAGAAATCAACTATCAGCCCATTTTCTGGCATGAAATGCTTTTTATTTACTGTATTTATTGAGGGACAGATAATGCATGTTTCTGGTAGAATGTCCCATGTGGTATATAAACTAATTTTTTAAAACTGATTGTGTGAAGTGACATGATTTCAGTTAATAGGTGTAGCTTTCTGATTATAATAATGTGTTTTAAGCATTAAAGTATATACTAAAATGATATTATCAAAAATAGAAGAAAATAGTTTGAGATTTGAAAAAAATTATGTAGAACGTCGACATTTCAGAAAAAAATAATTTTATTGGAATTAAAATAAAATTTTACCTCCAAAGACATTTTAAATCACAACATCCATTTACGGTTGAACATTTTAGAAAAGGTTTACTATAATAATATTTATAATTATTATATGTAATAAAGTTATAACATGCGCACATTCACACTGTTGTTGACCCATTAAATATTACAAAACTGCATAGTTATTTTGTTTTTATTGTGATTATAGCTAATTAAAAACTTCAATAAAATGTCAAATAAATTGTAATATATACTCGTCAAGTAAAATCTATTTATTTTACAGTAACGTTTTTATATTTTAGAATCCATCTTAATTTTGATGAGCTGCCGTCAAATAAAAATATGTTTGTGACTGTTGAAGTATGCTCTGTACAATAGTCACTAGTATACACCCATCTTCAATTTAAAGGGCTAGTTCACTCAAAAAGGAAAGATGTATAATTAATCAACCTTTACTTGTTTCATCTTCTGTCGAACACAAAAGATATTTTGAAGAGTGCTGAAAACCTGTTACCATTGACCTGTAACCAATTCTATAGTATTTGTTTTTTCTACTATTGAAGTCAATGGCTACACATTTTCACCTTTTTTCAAAATATTTATTTTTTTGTTCAACCAAATAAGGATGTTTCCCGGTAATGGGTTGCAGCTAAAAGGGTGTGTAAAACATATGCTGGATCAGTTAGCAATTCATTTTGCTGTGGCGACCCCAAATTAATAAAGGGACTAAGCTGAAAACAAAATGAATGAATGAACCAAATGAAAAACTCATAAACGTTTGAAACTACTTGGAAGTCAGTGATTAAATATAATGGATCTATTTATTTGTTTGTTTTGGGTCAGTTTTGAATTTCCACATAACCAACGCAGAGCCTTGAGAACTAGGAAGAGGCTGGCTTGACCTCCCTCCACATCCTAAATATAATTTTTTGCATAAACTATTCCTTTAATAATTTCTATAGTAGTGAATCCATTACTGGAATGAATTAGTCATATATGTTTCTTTGATTTTTCCACTCAGCAAATTGAGTCACGCACACTGACCATCGCCCACAGCCTCAGCCAGCAGCTTCAGAGCACATGTGTGGTGCTGGTGTCCAGTCTCAGGGGTCTCCCTCAGCACGTCCAGCTCCAGGTGGTCTCCGTCAGCCGCTCCGCATTGGAGATCTACAGCAGCTTCAGTAAAGCGGCTGTCCTGGGGGATCTGTCCAGCACCGTCCTGTCCTCCAGCCGCTCACAGCTCAGTAGAATCACAGAGTCCATGGACAACGTGATGGACTACCTGCTCAACAACACTCCTCTCAACTGGCTGGTCGGACCGTTTTATCCACGTGTGCAGCGCGCCACTGAAAATGGGCCCAAATGTAGCAAACAGAGGACCCTTCAAATCACTGAGTGAAACTTAATCCAACATTCAAATTCTGTCATTAAGTCATCTGATTTGGTTTTTTGAACACATAAGACCTTATTTTAAGAATGTTTTAAACCGGTAGCCATTGACGTCCATTTTGTTTTCCTTCACAAAAAGTCATGACAGCTAATGTTTATATGTTGCTTTAACTTACATTAATAAGTTAATCAAGGGGTGACACGGTCGCTCACTGGTTAGCACTGTCGCCTCACAGCAAGAAGGTCACTGATTCGAGTCCAGGCAGGGTCAGTTGGGATTTCTGTGTGGAGTTTGCATGTTTTCCCTGTGTTGGCGCAGGTTTCCACCGGGTGCTCCGGTTTCCCCCACAGTCCAAAGACATGCACTATAGGTGAATTGAATAAATTAAATTGGTCGTAGTGTATGAGTGTAAATGTGAGAGTGTATGGGCGTTTCCCAGTCATAGGTTGCACTAGAAGTGCATGCGCTGCGTAAAACCTATGCTGGAATAGTTGACGGTTCATTCCTCTGTGGTGACGGTTCATTCCTCTGTTCATTCCTCTGTGTCAAACTCAATTCCTGGAGGGCTGCAGCCCTGCACAGTTTACTTCCAACCTAAATAAAACGCACATGATCAAACTAATTGAGTGCTTTAGGCTTGTTTGATACCTGCAGATAGGTGTGTTGAAGCAGGGCTGGAACTAAACTCTGCAGGGCTGCTGCCATCCAGGAATTGAGGAAAACCGAAGGAACCGGAAAGGAAACCGAAGGAAAATGAATGAATGAAAGTTAATCAGGTTTCAACTCATTTTTTTTAAGTCATGCAAAGTTAAACTTAATATTTTTAGTTAGTCTGACTGATGTAAGTTGAGACGACAGCACTGTAAGAAGTGATTATTTACTTTAATAAGTGAGTAAACCCGTTGCTTTAAAAGCGACAAGTTGAATTTGCTTAAAGTGAGTAAACCAGTTTTGACTTAGAATTAAGTTTATCTAACTTAAATTAAAAAAATATGCACATAGTTCATTTACTTAAACATTTTAAGGCAACATTTTTAAAGCAAAGTCAACTAATAGTTTTCAAATCAACAGGTTTACTCACTTATTTTAAGTAAACTCAACTATACATTTTTAGTGTAGAAAATTTCATTTGATTCAACTTAAAAAATTCAAACACGAGTTTTTAAACGACTGAAAAAAATGACATTTGCTGTTTGTTCAAGCTACTTATTTAAAATGAGCTGAAAGAGAACACGATTCTTGAGTTTTTAGGGGGACAACTTAATTGTTTTACGTTCCATCCACTTTAAATTGCAAAAATAAGCTAAGTTAATTCCTTCATGTTGTCCTACACAAAATCGATTGTGAGGATCCCAGCTTTTTTTGACAGTGAATGTACTATGGAAGTCAATGGGTCTTCGAAATATCTTCTTTTGTGTTGAATAGAAAATGGAGAGTAACTTAATATGTTTGGGTGAACTGTGCCTTTAATCATTTGTTTCTTTTTACAATCACACATTTCTGTCAGTAAACATATTCTCTACATTGAAAACATTAATATTTTCTGTGATAATAATGACTTTCTTTGGTGCAATATTTGGATATGCCTGATGCTTTTGGGTATACATAGTGGCTTGTGCACTCTATATTCAGTTTGCTGTCTTTATATCGGTTTTGTACATTTCTAATAAAATAATATTATTACAATAATTATTTTTGTTGTGTATGTTGTTTCATCTTGACTGTATATGTTCTTTCCATTTCTAATTGATGTCTTGTTCTGATAATTACTTATTTTGATCAAAATATCAAAAGTATTAATCAAATACAGTGCAGTAATTAATAAAAAAATGTAAATTCTGATTGGAATTCTAATAATATACATCTCTATACATCTCTTTTGCCTAAGTCATGATTTCTGTGACTTACTCTGTTAAAATGTGGTCAAATCGTTGTGTTCGTCAGTATTATTGCATTCGTTTTTAGTTAAACTAAACAATGCAGCCTGTTATGATTACTTAATACCTGTATATATACTACTCAGAAATCAGTCAACAATTTATACAATAAAGTTCCTACACTAATAATAATTAACACTGAACCATACACATAGGCAGCATTCATGTTAAGTAAAATACATGGGGAAAAAATCTGTTAATTAACAGTTTCTGTATTTAGTGATTCACAAGTGTTTTCTGTTTATTTACGGTTGTGAATTTCATTATGGAACGTTAATCTCTGCTCTGTCGAGTTTTGATGTTGAGATTTTAAACAACACTACACTATAGACCATTTTTAAGGGATGTAAACAAAAACAATGGTCCCAATGTATTTCCTGTTTTACATTTTTTTTATTTCTATAGCTTCCAAGAATCCAAAAAGAGCCACATATTGATAGATAATGTTATGACAGCTGTTTTAACATTAGGTTATGACTGAATTGTCTCTTGTTACAGTTATAAAATAGTTTGATAACAAGCAGAAAATGTTCATGGGCCAATGACATTGCCACATTGAAATGGTCTATAGGTGTTTACTGACTTATTTTATATGGTTTATAATGTATTTCTTTGCAACTGAAATATAAATTTGGTATCATTTATACAATATTACAAATAAAAGGTGTTCAATTGTTTCCAGACTTAAAGATATTTCCTTTATTATTATCCATTATTGGTTAGTTTATTGTTATCCAGTTTTCTGCATGAACACAAAACAGTATGCTTACAAAAACATGAACATGAAAATGGTCATGTGGCACTTTCATTATACAAACACACTACAATCCTTCTCACTTAAATATCCACAAATAAATAATATATAATTACACTGCAAAACTATAATAAAATGACAATTTTGAATTCATGGTGACTTACCAAAAATTCAAAGGAATGCACGTCTTTTTATTTATTTGATGCACATGTTTCTGTTGTATATAATAATGATTTATTTTAAATAATTTGAACAGTTCAAAGTGCAGTAAATGATTTACTATGAAAGAAATGGCAAACAACACCCATTCATTTCTAAGACAGAAAAAATCTGTCATACTCTAAAGAATGGATTGAAAAACTGTTATTTCACACAGCTAAACTGTTACAGAATGTTATTAAAATACAATTAAAACAAAATATCTTTCATTTCAACCAGTGAAACACAAGGAAAAGAGTAATGAGGCTTACAGGAGGCGCACTCATTGTAGCTTTACCTAAAATAAAAAAGTGAAGAACGTAAAAACATAAATAAAGAACAAAACTTTACAAATCTGTGAATTCTTTCTGTACTGTCAATTTATGTTTATTTTTAAAAGGATAGTTCAAACCCCCCCCCCCCCCCAACACACACAAAAAATTCCTTGATTTAGCCATTAGAACCCAAAATAGGGGGAAAATACTCAACATTCTTCTAAAAATCTTTCTTTGTGTATATCAGTTGAAAAAACTCAAACAGGTTTGAAGCAAGTAGGAGAGTAAATAGTGAGCACATTTCTCTTTGGGGTGAACTGTCCCTTTATAAATGCTTTCCTGTTTGTCAGTAAATGCATGAAATATTTGTGTTGTCTTACCATTTGCTGACTTTATTTGCAGAATTTCTGTTTTTTTTGGTTCTACAATTAGGAGAGAGAAAGAGTAATACTGTTAACATGTTGTTAGCACAATGCTTACGTGTTTATCATTTTATTAGCATGTTTCTAGCATGGTTAATATGCTACTTGGATGTTTCTTATATGTTTATCATTTTATTAGCATGGTTCTATCATGGTTAGCATATTTGTTTCTTACATGTTTGTCATGTTATTACGTTTGTAGTATGGTTGACATGTTATTTGCATGTTTCTTACGTTTAACATTTTATTAGCATGTTTCTAGCATGGTTAGCATGTTACTTGGGTTGTTTCTTATGTTTATCGTTTTATTAGCATGTTTCTAACATGGTTAGCATGTTACTGGCACATTGCTTACATGCTTATCATTTTATTAACATGTTTGCTAGTATGGTTAGCACGTTACTTGGATGTTTCTTATATGTTTGTCATTTTATTAGCATGTTTCTAGCATAGTTAGAATGTTACTAGCACGTTGCTTACATGTTTCTTACATGTTTATCATTTTATTAGCATGTTTCTAGCACATCGCTTGCATGTTTATAATTTTATTAGCATGTTTTTAGCATAATTAATTTAAAGGAAATTTAGTTTTGACATATGAACGAACAGTTTTGGGAAAGATATGAGCTTTTGCGAGTGAGTTATAGTGTTGTGCTAAGCTGTAAGACAAATCTGTAAAACAATCTTAGAGTATTGAGAATGTAATTCCTGTTTCAAGAACTGAGCCAAACCATTAGAGAAAAACTGTGAGTGACATTTTACAGTGTATGGTTTGAGCAAAAATACTACGTATTTTTACGTACGTAAAGTACGTCAAGTGAAGAGTTGTACCCAAACTTCAATATTTTTCTACTTTCAATAGTCCCAATCAACTTTACCCAGCAAACATATTTTTACAACACACATGTATATACATACTGTAAGTATAGGTAGTTATAGGTAAATAATAATAAAGTTTCTTACCTGTTATTGTGACTTTGACTGTACTGAGTGCCAAACCCTGTGAGTCTAGAACTTTGTATGTTCCGGCGCTGCTGGTCGAAAGCCTCCTGAGGATCAGTTTGTTGCCTTTCTCTTTCAGATGACTGTTCTTCTTCACGTCTCCCTCTCTCTCCCACAGGACTGTCCAGTCTGTGTCATCACTGCTCTGGAAAATCACCTGCTCGGCTTGATGTGTGTGCAAATCCAGGATCAGATCTGAGCCCGACTGAAGAGACCTGATGGCCTTGTGATCTATCATTGGAGAAGAGAAATGGAGCTGTCAGTTTATACTGTAGGTCTTTAGATGTTAAAGGGATAGTTCACTCAAAACTGAAAAATCTGTCATCATTTACTCATCCTTCACTTGTTCAAAACACAACTTTCTGTCTTCTGTTGAACACAAAAGAAGATATTTTGAAGAAAGCTGGAAACCTGTAGCCATTGACTTCCGCAGTGTTTGTTTTTCCTACTACGTTAGTCAATGGTTTGAAGAAGCTATCTTCAAAATAGCTTTGTGTTCAAAAGAATAAAGAAGCTCATTAAGGGAATTAGTAAGAGTAAATAATGAGCAAATGTTTATTTTTGGCCAAACTATCCTTTTAAACCAATATTAAAGATTTCATACAAATTAAGCTCAGTCATTTAAGTCTTAAAATATGTTTTAAAAAATAATATTCTGACTTTCACTGAAGTAAATATAAGTCAAGGTCATGGTTATGATACTCCTATGATGGTATTCATTTTAGGAGGATTTAAAAGCAGCATTGTGAAGCTTCTAATTTTAAGGTATTAAGTCATTTTTCTTTTATAACACGAAATAAAATCAATGGTAAATTAAATTTAATATGTAAAAAGCATTTCTCCTTTTCATTTTATTATGTCTCAAACAACACATTTGTCCTTTTCATTTAACTTGATTTAAAAAAAACCCGATAAATACTATATTAGTCTACATCAGGGGTCCTGGAGGAGCGGTGTCCTGCATATTTTTGTTCCAAGCCCAATTAAACACGCCTGATCGGGCTAATTAAGCTCTTTCTAGATATACTAAAACTATTAGGCAGGTGTGTTGAAGAAAGTTACAGCTAAACTATGCAGGACACCGGGCCTCCAGGACCAAGTTTGGACACCCCTGGTCTACATATGCACATTTAAATAAAAACTAATAGATATTCCAAAAAACAACAAAAGAATACCTTTTAATAAGATTAAAAACTGGATTTTTTTTAGAATTTAGCATTATGTATATTTAGTATAGAATTAGAATTCAATCTATTAATAAAAACTAGAAACTTAATCTGAAGTCATGTTGCTAAGCTTAGACACAAATTTAAATTCTGTCATCATTTACTCACCCTTACCTATTTGACTTTCTTTTCTTCTGTTTAAAATAAGATATTTTGAAGAATGATGGTTGCTGGGACCCATTGAGTTCAATAGTATTTTATTTTCCTACTATGAAAGTTGATGAGTGCCATGCAGCAACCAGCATTCTTCAAAGTATCTTTAATTTAATCTACTTTAATCAAAGTAGGTTTAATTTTTAGGTGAACTATCCCTTTAACTTGGGATAAAGCTGCGTAAAACATGCTGGAATAGTTGGCAGTTCATTCCACTGTGGTGACCGACTAAGCTGAAGGAAAACTAATGAAAGAATGAATTTTGTATCCCTTAAGTACAATTTTGACCTTTGTTTGTTTTAGTTTCCGACATTGATAGACTTTGATTAGACTTGAGTTGTTTTTTAGAATTTGCCCTCACCGACAACCACAAGTTGGACACTCTGAAGGAAAATCCGGCTCTTGACAGCCTTACTTGGTTCCCCAACCACCAGGTAACTCTTGTAAACGCCTGCATCGCTGAATCGAACATCTTGCAAGAAGAGAGAGCAGTTTCCCCTGACGAGCATTTGTTCTGGGACATCCGCTCGGTCTATGTAAGACTCCCCCTGGAATTGCTCCTGTCCCATTCGCTCAAACACAGAGTCGCTCACGGTCTGCCACTGAATATGAGGAGCCCGTTCAGACTCCAGATGTGATGCCACTGTGCATGGCAGAACCGCTGGCAGGCCCACCTTTGAGGAGGTATATGACAGCATTGAGAGTGGTGAGGAGCCTAGAGGGACAATATACAATTATTTCAACTATAAACACAGCAGCCAGACACCTTGATGTCATTTATTTGTTCATTTTCCTTCGGCTTAATCCCTTTATTCATCTTGGGTTGCCACAGCGGTATGAACCGCCAAATTATCCAGCATATGTTTTACATAGCAGATGGCCTTCTAGCTGCAACCCGGAACTGGGAAGCATTCATACACACTCATTCACACACATACACTACGGCCAATTTAGTTTATTTAATTCACCCATACCACATGTCTTTGGACTGTGGTGGAAACCGGAGCACTCGGAGGAAACCCATGCAAACATGGAGAGAACATGCAAACTCCACAAAGAAATGCCTCCTAGCCTGTGTTAATTTCGTTGACAATTTTTTTCTTCATTTTAATTTTATGACAAACAAGTTTCTACAGACGAAAACTAAATAAAAATTAAGTGATGATGATGACAACTATAATAACAATATACTGACATTTTCGTTGACTAATGAAAATGAGACGCGAATGTGATTGGGGGATGTTTTTTGGAAAATATCCAATCAGAATTAATCCTGGTATGTGATGCATGAGGCACACATTTGAAAAGTAACTGATCCACAGTAGATGCGGGATGTGATTACATCATCATAAGAGTAGAGTAGTTTTAGTCCACAAAAATCTTATGAAATTTACTCGACTAAAACTAGAATAAAACTAAAAAGATTCTGAACAATAAAATATGACTAAAACTAAAATGGAACTTTAGTCAAAAGACAAAGGCTGTTTTTCAATTTCATGAACTCAAAGAATGGACTTGCGTTCTTGTAAAGACCGATCTTGCCAGGTCACCTCGAAAGAACGAACTCGGGAGACCATGAGAACAGAGAATGCGTCCTGTGAGAACTGAGATGCTGTGTTCTTCCTGATGGTCACATGACCTTCATGCGTTTTTAACTGAAAATTATGTAAACATTACAGCATTCATACAGCGATTTATTGTTTTTCCCTCTTTTCACAATATACACTATACATAAAGACTTTACAAATATACATTGCACAAAATAAATAAAAAATAAACACCCTTAATGTGTTTATGCCTTTAATAAGATTTTCATATTAATGTTTACTTTCACCGTCTCATTTAGGGAAACTCCTGAGATAAATAAGTTATCTCTTTAAAGTTTAAAAATAAATCTATATAAAATGCTATATAGAGTGCTGTGCTCAAGTTTGCATCCATGCATCTTCGATATCAAGAACACATCCTGGAAATTTCACGCATCCTCCGTTCTTGCGGTCTTGAGTTTTGGAGCTAAACTTTGGCAGTTGATGACGTTACACGAGAACACAAGATCGCTGAAGAACTCATATTGGGAAACAGCCTAAGACTAAAACTAAATCAAAATTTGCTGTCAAAATTAACACTGCAACTGACCCAGCCGGGACTCAAACCAGCGACCTTCTTGCTGTAAGGTGACATTGCTAACCACTGAGCCACCGTGTCCCCCACCTTGAAGTCAAAGTGCTGTAAAACTTGTAGTGATGCTTTTTTCTTACTTGGCAACCTGTTTTAGATCACATAAAGAAGATCTTTTACTAAATATTATCATTTATTTGTATTTATTTTTATATTATTCATATACTTTTATAGAACCTAAATGTGTGCGATGGCTTTTGTTTGTTTGTTGTCTAAAACAAAAGAAAAAGTTGTTGCACTATTTGTTTCATATCTAACATAATTATTTAATAATTAATAATAATCATAATAATTATACAATAATAATTGATGTCACAATCTTGACGTCTATTTGACATCCACACATCGATGCCTTTTTGATCACCAAAATAACGACACACAAAATTATTATAATATTAGAAATATTTTCTAGAGTGTCACAGTGGCGCAACTCGGTAGCCCGATTGCCTCACAGTAAGAAGGTCGCTGGTTCGAGCCTTGGCTGGATCAGCAGGCACTTCTTTGTAGAGTTTGCATGTCCTCCCCGTGTTCGCGTGGGTTTCCTCTGTGTGCTCCGATTTCCCCTACAGTCCAAAGACATCTGCTACAGGTGAATTGGGTAAGCTAAAATTGTCTGTAGTGTATCAGTGTGTGAATGAGTGTGTATGGATGTTTCCCAGTGATGGGTTGCAGCTGCTGGAAGGGTATCCTCTGCGTAAAACATATGCTGGATAAGTTTGCGGTTCATTGCGCTGTTTAGATTAATAAAGGGACTAAGCCGAAAAGAAAATGAATGAAATATTTTCTACATCTGAAAGCCTCTATTCCAAATTTACACAGTATTTTATGGTGGCTGAGAGAGCTTAACGCGCTGCAATTTAAGAAAACACATGCAATAACAAAAAACACCAGCAAATTGAGAGCAAAGATCTTCATCGGTTTGACAGCAAACATGTTGCAAATCCTCACAATGCAAACAATGCATAAATTTTCTCACAACACATGCAAATAGCACGAAACACAATGAAATGTTACAAGGGGACTCAATAACGTGACGGACCTGACTATTTAGGTTATGGTTATTTAGGCTCATAATATACAAAAGACAAGGGAATCGTCTAATTAGGTTGTTAAAATAAACAAAAAACTTACCTTGTAAAGATCATCGAAACTTCACTGAGCAATAGTCACAGCACAATAAGCAAATCCCAGCCTTTTTTAGGTCCCCTTAAAACATTGCCGTTGTGTTGCGTGCCATTTGTATGTGCTGTGAGAAAATGCAGCACTTTTTTTGCGTTGTGAGAATTTGCAGCGTGTATGCTGTCAAACAAATGAAGATCTTTTCTTAATTTGCTGGTGTTTTTTGTAATTCCATGTGTTTTCTTAAATTGTCGCGTTAAGGTCGCTCAGCCACCATAGTATTTCATATCCCTACAATGCAAAATGACATTAAATTGACATCTAACATTAACATCCAAAAACATGTCAAAAATCGATTACAGGATGATCACAGGAACAAAAAACAAAAAGAAATTAAATGAAAAGAGAAGTTGTCCTACTTTTGTCATTGTCTACTTACCGACACAAATGAGGAGCCATAGCATCAAAAAAGCTGAATACCTGAGAAGAAATAACAGTCATACTAAATCACAGAGAGCTAAGCCCAAAGTAGCCTACTTTTTCTCTGTGTGTGTGTGTGTGTGTGTGTGTGTGTGTGTGTGTGTGTGTGTGTGTGTGTGTGT